>BQNB010085245.1:0-28524 GCA_026074375.1 Tanacetum coccineum | reverse complement strand
GCCAAGAAGTCGTTGATATCCTCACGGCTTGCCATAATGGACCCATCGGGGGACATCATGGTGCGAACTACACCGCTAAGAAAGTCTTCGATTCCGGTTTCTATTGGCCGAAAATTTACCGTGATGCCCATGACATGGTAAAATCATGTGACTCATGTCAACGTCAAGGCAAAATATCACAAAAAGACGAAATGCCTCAAAATGCAATTCAAGTTTGCGAGATCTTTGACGTGTGGGGCATCGAATTTATGTGTCTATTTCCGTCTTCTCGAGGAAACACATACATTCTCGTAGTCGTCAACTATTTGTCTAAATGGATTGAAGCAAAAGCGCTCCCCACTAATGATGCCCGAGTTGTTGTAAAATTCATGAAATATCTTTTTGCCCGATTTGGAACTCCTCGTGCTATAATCAGTGATCGTGGTACCCATTTTTGTAATGATCAATTTGCTAAAGTTATGCTTAAATACGGAGTTACTCATCGACTTTCTACCGCGTATCATCCACAAACGAGTGGACAAGTGGAGGTTTCAAATCGTGGTTTAAAACATATTTTAGAAAGGACCATAGGTGAAAACCGTGCTTCATGGTCAGATAAGTTAGATGATGCATTATGGGCCTTCCGTACTGCCTTCAAAACACCCATCGGGTGCACTCTTTATAAGCTCGTGTACGGAAAGGCTTGCCATCTTCCTATCGAGCTTGAACACAAGGCCTATTGGGCCTTAAAGCATTGTAATTTTGACCTTAAGACCGCGGGTGATCACCGGAAAGTTCAAATGAATGAATTAAATAAACTCTGGGATCAAGCTTACGAGAACTCTTTAATCTACAAAGAGAAAACAAAGAGAATTCATGACTCAAAGATCAAGAACCGCATTTTCAACGTTGGTGATCGAGTCCTCCTCTTCAATTCTCGATTAAAGATTTTCTCGGGAAAGCTCAAAACCCGTTGGACCGGACCGTTCACCGTTGCCCAAGTTTTCCCTTATGGCACCGTTGAGTTATCTCAAACTGACGAGCCTAATTTCAAGGTGAACGGTCATAGACTTAAGCATTATTTTGGAGGGGACATACTAACGATGGTTGTCCCGGATCTCCAAACTTTCCCCATGGACCACTAAATTCAGGGTCGAGTCAGGCTCGTGACTCGGTTAACAAAAATAAGCGCTTCGTGGGTGGCAACCCATGCTTATCCTTAGTAGTATATTTGTATAGTATTTATAAATAAGTGTGATGTGAGGAGGCTCACCTCTTCCTTTCTCGTGTTTCGTGTTTTGTGTTTTATGTCCAGGATTTCCTGGATTTTTGAAGACTCTCGTGCTCGTGGTTTTGTCCATCGTCCACTCGATCTTCAATCCTTCACATGCTTATATATGGGAATCCAATATCCTAGATCTTATTGATTTAACGTTTATCTATTAGCATACTTAATAAACGGCTTTAGATTTGCGTAGAGACCCCTTAATATTTGGATTATGCCTTGAAATTAGTATGGGGGTGACAGTCTCACATTGAGGACAATGTGTAGTTCTAGTATGGGGGGATCTTTCAATTCGATCTTACTAGCATTTGCCTTGTCTTCACGTAACCCCGTTTTCCCACCAAAAATAGCAAAAATATGCCAAAATTTTAAAAAATTCAAAAATAGAATAAGTGTTTAGACACGATGTTTTGTTTTTTTTAAGAATAAATTTTGACTTGATCGAGCATGTTGCGCTCTAGCTTGCCTCTTAACTTATATAAATTTAAGCTTTTCCTAGTCTTTTATACAAAAAGCTTTAAAACACGAATTCTAGCTTATAAAGAGCCAAGAGTTTGCAAGTTTCCATGATAGACTTGAATATGCAAAGCTTGTTTTATTAGACTAAGCATTCGCGGATCTTTTTATTAAAGATTTTAAATTTGCGAAGAACGAGAAATGATAGAGTTCTCTTTATAAGGTTAGATGTTAAACTGAGTTGTTGGAACTTCTATAAGGCTTTAGAGGTTGATGTGGATTTTTGCTCCTATAAGGCTTATTAAACTTATCTATATTTGTTGACCATTCAATAAAGTTACTTTAGGTTTTTGCGATTCTTAGTTTAAATCACTTCGTAGAGATTCCTTCTGGTGAAAGTAAGGTACACATCAAGGTTTTGTCAGTGTTGTAGGGAAATAGACTCCTGGACCATGGTCGGCTCGCATACCGATGTGGCAGTTGTTAAAAGACCACAAGACTTGAAATTTGGCTAATAATAATAAGTTATGTAATAAACCGAAGCCGAAATAAGACCACTACCTATTGTCGGCTCACAACCGATGTGGTAATCATTTAAAGGGTGGAGGTATGAATAATAATAAAAACTGTGGGCTGATAAAAGTTTACTGCATCTTGCCGGCTCACAACCGATGTTGCAGTCTTCTAAATAAGGCACATAGTTATTATCCGAGACTGATAAAAGTTTGCTGCATCTTGTCGGCTCACAACCGATGTTGCAGCCTTCTAAAAGGTCGAGGAAATTACCGAGGTTGAAATATGTTTGTTGTATCTTGTCGGCTTACAGCCGATGTTGCAGCCTTCTAAAGGACCAAGGTTTAATAATGTTGCAATAATAATAATAAAGCCAAATTTCGACTCCGGGGTTATCTAAAAAGGATAACCCCTAAATCATGCTAAATTAGAACATTAATGTAGACCTTATTCTTACTATATCGTCTCTTTAGGAAAGGATTTCAAACTAATTGTGGTCTAAACCGGGTTAACTTTATATGAATAAGACATTAATCTATTTGTCACCAATAATAATAATAAAATCTTTAGAGGATTTAGGAATAAGGGAGCGGAAAGTAGCTATGCATACACAATTAGCATTTTTGAGTAGTGTTAGCATCTTAACTTGTATTTAACAATGATTTCGTTTTTAAGCTTGGTTTGGGGCGGGTGAAAAAAATCAAGGACGATGAATTTATCCTTTTTAGTGTTTCTTGTTCCGTGATAGTTATGATATAAATGCATAAAATGGTAAAACGGGGAGCTTTACAAAAATAGTGATTTTTCAATCTCCTTAGATGAACTCTTTGCTACTTTTCGAGGTAATTAGTCTAAGGGGATTGAAATTTTTAGTTTTCTAAGTGTGTGATTATGACATTGTATGAGGACACGACAATAGCTTAGTATAGGGGATTTTGGTATGTGTTAAATCACATACCTTTTCTATTATAAAAACGAGCCCAAATAACCAAAAACGTGTAAAAATACAATGTATATGCTTGTTTTTGTGTTTGTGTATGTACAGGTAACGGATATTAAGAAAAGGACAAAATAAAGACAAAACTAGACAAAGCCGAGCACGAGATTGGAATGAGCGCGAAAAAAACCAAAGCCGGAGGTGTACCCATCTTTCACGGACCAACCCGGGCGCACTTAAGAAGTCGGATCAGCCCACTAACCTAAACCTAAATCTAAAAAGCCAAGATATATAACAAAGCCTAAAATCCGTTTCTTATAACTCAACCGGCCTAATATCAATTTATATAAGGAAAGCCCAAGTCAAACCATAAAAGAGACGGGTCAAAATTACTGTAGACCGAGTAAATCAAGCCAAGTATACGCTATAGTACTTCTAGAAGCATATTTCTAACACCTATGATCACCTATTTATCTTACGCATGACATCTACTCTCACACTCTCGCACTTCGCTCACCATTGGTCAATTGGACGTGGAAGGCATCCAACGACTAAGAGATTGATGATTAGAGGTGGTTATGATTGGATGGCCAGGATTAAATGATTGAGGAGCGTCCGAGGGCTAGAGGTTATTCATCGCCTATATATAGAGGCCTCATCAACACAAGAGCAATCAATTAGGGTGTATTAGCTTAATTAATACTTTTAGCTTATTGTAACCATTTTTAGCTTAATGTCTTTAATTTGATGTAATTTCTTTTATAAAAGTTTGTAACTCACTTGTTTATCAATAAAATTACAGTTTTCATTTATTTATTATTTAAATCATGTTTTTGCTTATTGCACTATTGTTTTGATTAAGCTCAATTTTAATCTAAAAAGCTCTTATAAGCTCTCAAATACTAATTAAGCTAGCTAGTACATCAGTTAAGCCCTTAAAGCTTAACTCATTTGTTATCATAACTCAAATCTCTCCTAAATTACCTCGGCTTATAAAATGGATGATAAGCCAATTAAAGAAGGGCTTATAAACCTCACTAGCTTATTTATGATAAGCTGGAGCTTGTACATCTAGCTTATTAAAGCTTAATTGGTCCCTATTTAGCTGAGATAAAGGTACTTGTCATTTTCACTTTAATTTAGCTCATTTTTTTGTTTTTGCTTATTACTGCTTATTCTCTGTTTCTATTTGCTTAAATATGCTTATTAATGTTACTCATTACTTATTCATGCTTAGTCATAGCTTAGATCTCTTTTGATTCATGTTTTTCATATAAACAGTTTACAAAAGCCAAAAATATGTTAAGTAATCTAGCTTATTGATTTATGCTTAGTTGTGGTTTAAAATTGCTTAAAAGATCTTAAAATCATTAAATCTTAATCTGATTTAGCTTTTTACAACTAATATAAATCTGATTTAAGCTTAATTATGTTTTTCAAATTCATTAAGGGGTGTTTGGATCAAGCAGTACTAACTTGAGTTAGTACTGTTGGATCACTTTTGTCCTTTAATCCAAATTTGACAAGCTCAAATTAAGCTAATAAGTCAGCTTTTATGAGTTTTCAAAAGGTTAAATTTAGTTTTAAGATTTAATCTATCTATAGTATGAATCTGTGAGTTTTTGGATTGTCATATCAGCTTATCTGATTGGATCTTGTTTAAGTGCTTGTTAGAATCATTTTCATGCTTGATTTGAGTCTTATAATGCAGTAGAATAGCATTGGATAAGTGTGCAATTGTTCTTTTGAATTTAGTCTGTCTTAAGTTTCATTTTTCAAGTTTTAAAAGTTCAATTTTCAAAAGCAATATTAGATAAGTTTAAGTCTGTTTTAAGGTCTGATTTTAAGAGTTTAAGCTTTTTGGACTTTGAGCTTATTCTGTTTTAGCTTATTTTCAGTTTTAAACTTCATTAGCTAGCTTAAATTTAGGTCTGCATTTGCTTATTTTGTCTTTCAAAACCAAAAAGCCAAAAATAGTGTAAACTGCCTGAGCAGCTTTTTCATTTAGCCTTCTCTTAGCTTATTTGATTTTCAAAATACTTTTTGATTGTTGATTTAGATAGTTTTTAGCATAAGATTTAAGGTTTTACAAGTCATTTTGCCATAAGGTTCCATTTAGTTGCTTAAAAATAAGCTCAAAAGTGCCTAGTTGGTCTGCCTGTTAACTAGTTTTTAGCTTATAAGCTTATCTGTTAGTTTAAGCTTATGGCTTGTTAGGTTGGCTTAATTTGGATTTGTCATTGCTTATTAAGTTGGCTTTAAGCATTTAAAATCTTATTTGGCTAGAAGCTTTAGCTTATTAAAGCTTTTTGCTAAAACAGTTTAGCTTTTAAGCTTCATAAGTTTAAATGACAAACTGTGGCTTTTAAAAGCTTTTTACAAGCTTAATTTTAAGTTTTGAATTTTTTTGCTTTTATAAAAGTTTGTTTTTAAGCTTATTGAAAGATTTTGCAAAAAGAAATTTCGAAAAATAAAAACATATAAGGGTATAGGGAAGCCAAGGGTGAGCAAGACTCGAACCCCTGACTTCGACCTTAACCCTTATACGTTTTTAACACTCACCCACAAACCATTATGCCCTTGGGACTTTTACATTTAGAAGTTGTTTAGTTTAATATTTATAGTAACCATAGGATTAGCTTATTCGATCTTAATCGCTTATTTGCTGCTTATTCTTTAAGCCTCTTTGCTTGTTTTTATTTTTCTTACATTCTTCATAGTCTAAAGTACTTTTCATAATTTTTCTAGAATTTTTAGGATTAGTTTAATATTTTTAATTAATTTTCTAGATTAAAATTGTTTTTAATTCATAATTAATAAAATAAAAATCAAAAAAATATAATTCTTTTTTCTGAAAATTATTTTTAGTCATTTAGGATTTTTAGAATTTGAGTTTGTAAGGTTAAAATTTAAATTATTTGCTTATATGTCGCGTTTTAGAATTCCCGTTAACGTTTTAACTTTAAATCTTTAATTTCCTTATTTGTTTGCTTGCCTTTAGTTGCTTTTGTGTTTAATTTTTTAGAAGTAGAATCAAAATTCAAAGTATTTGATATTCAAGCATCAAACAAAATACTTTTGTGAAATTCAAATTCACTTCTCGTCGGGATACGACACTCGGGAAATATACTATTGTTTGTCCTCAAGCAATTTTATATTTAACGGGAAACTTACTATACTATAATTAGTTTGAGATATTTAGGATATATATTTAATTATATATAGACTATTTGGATCGAATCAGGTACCGTTAGGAAGAAGGCATAGACTTTGAAGAATCATTTTCTCTGGTGGCTAGACTTGTGGCAGTACGAATGTTCGTTGCTTATGCTGCTCACAAGAACTTCACAATCTATCAAATGGACGTCAAAACTGCATTTCTAAATGGTCCTTTGAAAGAAGAAGTTTACATCAGTCAACCAGATGGATTTGTAGACCCAGACTTTCCAAATCATGTTTACAAACTCAAGAAAGCTCTCTATGGTCTAAAACAAGCTCCACGAGCATGGTATGATAAGCTATCATTTTTTTTTTCAAATCACTTCACTAAAGGTATTGTTGACTCGACTTCATTTACAAGACGATATGGGGATGACATATTACTTGTACAAGTATATGTTGATGACATCATTTTTGGCTAAACAAATTTAGTTTTTTGAAACAGATATGCAAAACTCATGAAAAACAATTTTAAGATGTCAATGATGTGTGAAATGAAGTTCTTTCTTGGACTTCAGATTCGTCAATCACCCCAACGGCTATTGCCAGAATAGATGCTGATTTACAAGTATATGTTGATGACATCATTTTATAAGTTAGTCACAATATACTTTGGAAATTAAAAAAAACATAGGATGGATGGGTGTGACACCATTAGTACTCCAATGGCTATTGCCAGAATAGATGCTGATTTACAACGCACCCCAACTGATCAAACAAAATATCATAGCATGATCGGGGGGCTTATATATCTAACAGCAAGCCGACCAGATATTGCTTTTGCCACATTTGTATGTGCTCGTTATCAAGCACGACCTACGGTCAAACACCTCAAATATGTCAAGCGAATCTTTCGATACCTAAAACAGACTTACAATATAGGTCTGTTGTATTCGAAGGATTCTGACTTTGAACTAATTACAAATTCAAATGCAGACCATGCAGGTTGTAATGATGATAGCAAAAGTACTTCAGGGGGCATTTAATTTCTGGGAGATAAACTAGTGAGTTGGTCATCAAAAAAGCAAGATTGCACGGCGATGTCAATGGCTAAGGCGGAGTATGTGTCACTATCTGCTTGTTGTGCACAAGTGATATGGATGAGAACATAATTGCTAAATTATGGTTTTAGATATAACAAGATACCAATGTTTTGCGACTCAAAAAGTGTTATTGCTATATCATTTAATCCAGTACAGCATTCTCGAACCAAGCATATCAACATCTGGTACCACTTTATCAAAGAACACGTTGAGAAATGTACTGTTGAACTGTATTTTGTCTGGACAGAATACCAATTAGCTGATCTATTTACAAAAGCTCTTCCTAAAGAAAGGTTTGAGTATTTAGTTCACATAATTGGTATGCGATGTATGACTCCAACCGTGTTGGATCGTCTGGCAAAATTATCTTTTTGATTTTACAAAAGATCATACATCAAAAACATGTAAATACTTTTCAAAAAGAAAAATACAAAATTTGAAAACAGGAAAAAAATCAATCAAATAGAATTTCTTTGAATTTTCAAAAGTATAAAAACTAAATAAAAATGATAAAAGATAATAATAAAAAAACATTAGTTATTTATAACAAACATCATGTCTCCTCTGAATCGTCAGATTCATTATCTGGTTTTTCTCAAAATATTCCTTGAATGCATAAATGGGATCATGATCTGAGGGGGAGTTATTCATATGATAAAATGTTTCGTCATCGATAAAACATGTGTTTGTAAATTTTTCCGTTCACAAAAAGAAAGAATTTTTTCACATCATCGTCTTCGAAAAATCACAAAAGTTAAAAGAAAGAAAAACAATGATCTCTCGAATAAATTTTTGGTATAAAAGTAACTAATTTTTACATGAGTATTTATTTGAGGGGGATTTATAATTTTTCGTGATTAATCGGATTTTGAAAATGAAAAAATAAATGTCATGGACTAACTTTTTTAAGGGATATAACTCCTAGGGGGAGTTTGTGTAAACTTTTTGAACTTAAAAATCAATAAACAACTTGAGGGGCTAGTTGTGTCAAAAGTTGAAAACACCCTTAATCAAACCATTGTCAAACCGTGTATATGGGTAGGGATACACACTAGGACCTCATTTCGTTATGGCCACTCATTTGGTTTTCGGTTCATTCTCACGACACAACCCAAGATCCCCAATTTCAAAACCAATTGAGGTCTCATTCTATCAAGATTCAAACCACTACAAAAATCAAATTAATTTGAAAGTAAGTTTCCTAAACGCTTTGTTAACATATTTCAAGCTTTCATTTAATTATGGATACATCAAGTAATTCGAAAATTTTCAAAATTAAGGGTTCATGGTTTTTAGTCCAACTTAATTAGGGGTATTCCATTTGTGTGTTTGTGGGTAAACTTGTTATCTCTAAAACGAAATTAGAAGATGTTGATTCGTAAACTCACGAAAATGGTTGTTTCGATCATGCCTAATGGGTTTCATGGGACAATTGAGGTCTCATGAACTTTGGGTGATTTGGGTTAATTGATTTAGTGTTTAATGTTGAATTAGTTGTTTAAACATGATTATAATTCTCTGTGTTTACTCAATCAAATGGATTTAGGGATTAGACTATGTGTTCATCGAACCTCAATTGGTAAAAAACCTCATTTGGGCTTATGTGTTTCGTGTGCTAGGATACGTATTTAGATCGAATCATATTTGTCAAATGATTTGGAACCTCGTTTGATAGACAAAAGAACCAGACCTCATTTGAATGTGTGTATATACCGTGAGATATTGAAACCTCAAATGGTTGGAATCTCATTTGACTTTGTTGACCAAGTCCTCATTTCCATAGACTACCGAAAATGGCATTGGGCCTTAATGGACCATTCTTGTTTTAAGTTGATAACCAAAATGGACCTTATTTGTTCTCATTAGGCCACGATTAGTAACAAAAAAAAAAGAAAATGGGCCTAATTGGAAAATGGACTTAAATTGTTTAATGGGCTTAATGGTTATCGGACTTAATTGTTTTTGGGCTTAACAGGTTTTAAAATGGACTTTAAAACGTTAATGGGCTAACAAATGTCAAATGGGCTAACAAATGTCAAACGGGCTTACAAGTTTAACGGGCTTAATTGATTCATAAGTACAAGTAACAATGAACTTAATTGCTTAAGTGTTTGTTGTGGAATGATAAATGTAGTTAATGTTTTGTGTTTCTATATTGTTATCCCCGCCAGCGATCTAAGTTGCATTCGGTTTTGACCGTTTGTTAGCGGCTTAGTGACCATCCGGTTTCAATATAAGAATACATTATTTTTAGCTATATTTTTCATATAATGTGATTATATGATTGTTAAACTGTGCTTCGCATACTCAAAACAAATGATGCATTTGTGGAAAAAGTGAATACACAATGTACTTTGTCTATGATCTTTTTGAAATCTCATGATTTGTAAAGAAAATCACAAAGTTTTTCAAAACTTCAAAAAGGAATGTTTTTTAGAAAAATGATTTATACAAGTCAAATATTCTTTTATCGACAAACGCGTTAGCGATCAAAGCTAAATCCGGTCTAGAGCAATTAAAACCGCGCTAGTGGCCTAGTGACCATCCGTTTTAGATATAAGAATGTTTCAAAGTTTTTGAAAATTTTCACAAGTGGTTCTTGCGTAATTAATTCTAAGTCAATAGTAATAATTATGTTGGTCAAAGTTTTTTTTTTTTAAAAATGCTTTAAGGAATATAAAGCGTTCTCTTGAATTTTTCAAAAATGATGTTATTCAACATCAGAGTTAGCTCTTTATTATTTCTTTAAAAGAGTATCTTACACAAAGCTTTTTGGTTGAGGAAAAACTCAAGGAACAAGATCGAGAGAAGAAAATCCATACAGATGATAAGCAAGGTGAGTGTATGTTATAAAAAAGAAATAGTCGACATACAAAGGAAATAAAAAGAACAAAACGTTATGGCATGTGCAGCACCAAAAAATAAAGTTAGAATTAAGAACATGAGAAAGGAAAATGATCAAAATATGTTCGAAAAAGAATTGCCAGAACCATATATAAACAGCGTGGATAAGAGGAAACAAATAATAATATATATGTGATCTTGTTGATAATATCATTGATGCTAACATCATTTTTTGTCACCTCAGAATCATCATGTTAAGGCAACAGTTCTTACCAAATTATACTGCAATGTACTTGTTACCATACAACATTCCAAAGTGCCAATTTGAAGTGTAATCAACAAGCTTATTTGAATGCACTTCTATGACCCAAAGTTTTTGGAAATTAATAGGTGTAATCCAAAGTGTATAATTTGAAAGATGCTTTTTAACTTATTTGCACTTCACAATATCTACTCAGCAATTCTGGTACAATGTTTTCCTAAAGGTTCAAGATATGAAAAGGAAGCTATTAGATCAAGGAATGATCCCCAGGCGGTTGACTTCACTCTTGAAACTCTTGTGGTTTTGGGCTACTTCTTCCTAACCAAATCTTCAAAGAAATCATTTTGTTCAAATCACCTTACTTTTAGCCAATTGTCAATTCTTGAAAGTTTTATTGGTGTATGTTTGGAGAACTTGGGATTTGTAAACAGAGTTTCTTGATTTAGAAACTTGCCGCAAGCCTTGGGCAAACTTGTTAAAGTGCTTAATCAATGTATACTTAAAGAAGATGGATTTGATCAATTCAAGTATCAACACATTATGGATCTTTTATGTTATCATTAACAGCACATGAGGATTTTGCTCAACTATATATGGAATCTGATTTCTTGATCATGTAGAGTAGAAACCTCACAAAATTAGTGCAATATCCTCGATACAACCAAGTTGATCATTAATACTGTGTATGACCATACTTGATGTTCAAAATGAATCACTATCACTATCTATCAAATGATGATCTTGTTGCAAAGATGTTTACTACTGGTGAAAAAGTTCAAGAAGTTGTTGGAATCCCTATAGAGTTGTTGACATAGGATATTAAGCGAACTGAAGTTTATCAGGAGTATGTGGGTGAGTATTGTAACAACCTACATATTTAATTCATTTTACGTCAATAAATATTCAACTACTTAATTAAGCATTTTACGAGTTTACTTTTAATTTCAACCGTTTAGTTAAATTCAATAAACAGAAATTCAACAATCAACGTAATCGGCTTCATAAAATAAATAAGAAGTTTATGTCAAAAAAGTGTCCATAATATTTTTATGAAAATAATTTATATAAAAACTTTCATATTTTATTTGTATACGTTCGTTAAAACATTTACGTTTCGCACTGTGGACAACCTTTTTGCAATGACATGTAAAACTTACCATTTTACCAATACCCTAATAAATACGTTAGACACTATCAAAAATTATCATTTTTACCTCCCTACTCAGACACAAGTAACAACGGTACCCTTATACCTTACACAAGATCTCATCAGTTTCATACATATAAGATATTATCTAGAATAATGCACATTTTCTTCAACAAACTAGCTACCCAAAGTCTTCCTTGGCTATTACACACTTAACCTCGCCTTCTTGTTTTTTTACAAACCACACCCCTCAATTTCATGGAAGGATATACAGCTTGTCCACCAGAATTTTTCCTATATAAGATAACTCATACACTAGTTTTTTTCACTTCACTTATTTCACTTGCCAAAAATAAAACAAGTCTCTCTTTCTCTTTATCCTTAGCCCACGTCTCAAAATAGGCTAGAAAACTTTTCATAGTTTTCCATTTTCTTGATATTAGAAGCATACAAGGTAATTCAAGGTATTAATCTAAGATGTTTCAAGTTAGTTTGCAAGTTAGGGTTTCTATTTTAAGGAAGGGTTTTACAAGATTAAGTTAGGGTTTTCATAATCAAGATTTGGGATTTTTATAAGGATTTTGGGTTTAGAACCAAGATCTAGGGTTTCCATTTGATCACATACTTTGTAAGCATACTACATTCACCCTTTTGATTTTCATACATATTGATTATGTTATTTCATGATTCAATACTTACATTATATATTTTTATACATAAACATCTTAATTATAAAGTTATATCACCAACTAGTTTACTTTTATAAATTATTGCAAAGAAACCAAGAAACACTACTTACTTATAATTTTAGACATGTGGTTAGGTTTATAAATCATAAACTAGCTTATTTGATCTTTAATTATTTCATGATATTATAAAGTGTTGGATGAGATTAGGTGAGTGCATGATTGGTGGATTTTGAAAGTGGTTGAAGATATAGATAGTGGATTTTGTAAGAAGATGGAGTAGAAACGAATAGGAAATGAGTTAAAATTACATTTCGGGACAAGAGCTTTGTATAGTAGTTTACGGACATTTTTGTCGAGTCAAAACTTTAAAATTTTGTTAGTATATCTTATCACAATTCCGTGCATATAAAGAACGCTAAAAACGGACTTAAAACAAATAAGTTATGGCCAAAACTAGATATGAAACAATACCGGCAAAACAGTTTTTCGGCAAAAAACGCCTTCGGGCAGTTTTATAAAATGGTGTTTTTTTACTATTTTCAGGTCGAACCGGTTTAAATTTTATAAAACTACCAACTAGTTTAGAATGGATTTTTTTCGCCTCATAAGTTCGCGAGTTTTGACGGTCTTAAATGTGTATAATGGGTTTGGAAAAATAAGCAAAGTTGGGACTTTTTTTCGGAAAGTGTTATAAAAATTTTGCACTATTTTTCCTGATTGATAGTGATTTATATTTTCGGACGTTTTCGGGTTTTTCGGTCGTCTGAACTATTAAAACCTTAGGAAATATTTTAACCTTCATTATATATATTTGTAGCTCGGTTTAAAACCTTAATAAATATTATTTTATGGAATTTTTGAATTAAATATATTATATTATATATATATATATATATGATATATATATATATATATTTTTATATATATAGATTCTATATACTATATTATATATATTGGTCGTTGCAAAAATAATTAAAGTGGTATATACTTACGTAAAACACTATTTCGATTTATTAAAGTTAAACACAAACTATTAGGTGGTGATATAACGATATAAAAATACATGTCTTCTAAAAAGTATTTTGATTACACTATTCTTATCGACTTATAAATTTATAGGTGGCCATTCCGGTTATTCGTGTTAGTCATTTCATGTTGATTTATTCTAAAATCAATTCCATTATTGAGGTTGTGTTTCATGGCCCCTATTTTCTTGATTTGAACTCTTTTGGGAAGTGAATACCATGCACGTTTCTATCTTGTTTACATTACTGTTTTCATAACTCGGCCACATACTCGTGTTCATACTCATTTACATGATTGATTACAAACTCGTTTGCATACTCGTTTATTTTATAACAATGCAATTTCCCTTCAAGACTTTGTGAGTTTTCGTAGCCCATTTTACTTATGCTTTTCCTAGGGGGAAAATGATACTTAATGATTTTTAAATGTTTTATGTTGTGGTATACTGTTTTCATACTTGGACAATATGTGCGTTTGTATTGCTATATCCGCGTTACTGTGTGTACTTAGATTGCGAGTAAGTAAATAAATCTTTAGGAAAAGGCACCCAGTATATCTTTGAGAAGAGGCACCCAGTATATCTTTGGGAAAAGGCACCCAGTATATCTTTGGGAAAGGCACCCAGTAAATCTTTGGGAAAAGGCACCTAATAAATCTTTAGGAAGAGGCACCCAGTATACTTTTGGGTAGATGCACCTAATTTTACTTGATTCTTATTATGTGAATCGTTGTTGTGTGATTTCACTAAACACTTTTGGTATCTCATAAATACTTTACATAAATATGTGAACTTACCAATTTTATGTTGACACTTTTAAGCATGTTTTTCTCTGGTGTATAAGATACTTGGCTTACTTGATGTGCACCGGAGTCTAAATTTTACAAGATTACATTCATGGATTTCTTCTTACATTCAAACTATCAAATCTCGTTGTATATTTCAGTCTTACATATTGATGCAACTTTGGGACAAATGTTGTAACAAGTTCAATTTTAATTAAATCAACGAGATTACTTTTCGAACGACTCATTTAGAGGTCGTTCTCTTGTATCTTATGCTATTGTATTATGAAGTAACGCTCCCGGGCATATTTCCGCTGCAACCCATTTCGGGGGTGTTACAAGTATCGACGGTTAAATGTCCTAATGATATAGCCACCACCGGTGTGTCTATCCAAGGGACTCATAGGACACTTAGCGCCCCTAGGTCGCCTAAACCAAAAAGTACTTCACAAAAGTTGAAGGGGAAAGTTGTTGGGGAGTCAAGTGAACCAAGGAAACCACTAAAAATCAATCAAACATCCACAACCTGCTCCTATTAGCTTTATGGTTCCTGTTCTCACAACGGCTGAAATTGAGCAACATCAAGTTTCTGAAACACAAGACTTAAGCCATGCTGAATTTATAAGTGCTAAGGAATTTAATGAAAAACAAGTTGTTGCTGAGGTTGATGACACAGTTCTTATTGAGCAAGTTGAGCAAATGGTTGAAGGAGAAGATGTAGAGGCTAGTATATATGTTGATACTATGATGTTAAGTCAACCAAATGCGGTACTAGGTTAGATCCTTAGAGTAATAAGGAAAATCCGAAGGAGATTGTAGATGATGATGATGATATGATTGTTAATGTTGATCACGATGATCAAGCATTGATCTGGAAGAAAAAGTCGGGTAGTTCAGAGACTAGGAATGAGCAGATGCAGACATCAATTCCTATACCCCCTAGATCCCCTAGGATTAACTTATCTTTAGATAGGGAACCACTCTTAGAATTGACGGATACTCAAGATATATCTTCTGAATTTCTTTGCAAGAGTGGTCTTTTAGGCATTATGAAAAAGATTAATGATGCACTATATGCAGTTGTTCCTAGGATAGCAACTGCTACTACTAATGGGCTTTTAAAAGATAATATTTTAGTAATAGTGCGAGCTGAAGTTCCAGATATTATTTCTCAAGAGTTTGTTGTTTGTGTTCCAAAGATGATTAAAGAACTTTACAAAGAACACATGGAATCTACGTATTCAAATGTTCATTCATCTTCAAGTGCTTATATTTCAGACTTACAACATCGTTTGTATTAGAAGATGAAGAAAAATCCTCAAACTTAAATTGTTGATTCTGTGATATGGGGAGGATTGAAAGAAAAGTTTGACAAGTCTTCAGCTCCACCTGCCACTTGCATACCACAAGCTTCTCTACACCTAGATCATGATGATAATTCAGATGATAATCCTGAGGGTGAGAAAACTTCTAAGAAGCAAAAGTCTACTTTTGGTTCTTCGTCTGCAAATGTCACAAAATCTTCCAATCCAACATCATCTTCTAAACAAAGACCAGTTTGAAAACCCAAGACTTATGCATCACAACCACCAATTCAAGCATATGATGATGGATGGTTTGCGATTCAAGATGTAGATGATGGTGTGGATATCTGTGATGAAGCAGATACTGAATTTCTTGCAGAAATACAAGGTAACAAGTGGGTTCTTACGACTGCTGATTTGCATAAGATTAAGTTTGCTCATAACTGGTGTTCAATCGTTGTGAACTTCACAAGAAGGGTTACAACTCCCTAGGCAGTGTACCTAACCGTTATAGTGTAGTATAGGCAAGACTCGGGGGTTGTTATCGTTCTCTAGGGGAATATGTTGGGAAGGCTCGAACAGAATATAACAGAGGTCGAAGGGGTTAAGAGAAGATTATTTTTGTATTTTTATATTTTATGAAAGCGATTAAAATTCAGGTTTTGAGAGATTTTTTTTGTTTTAGCTAATTAAACTAAATATAAATCTAAACTACTTTGGTGATAACTATACGATAAACGAACGTATTTACTATCTGTGTAAGTATTTCCTTATTCATGAGTGAATTACACGAAAACGTTATTTACGTAATATTCCGTTAAGGCAACGCACAAGTAAGGTAGTATGAAGAATATTACAAGGCCCCTAAGAGTACATTACATGCATTAAAACACTTAAGAGGGATCATCCATATTAGGGGTAAGGTAGTATGAAGACTGTTACCGATGGTATCCTTTCTACGCACTCACGTTTCCCTAGACGTCTATTCCAATTTAATATCTTATGGCTAGTATTCTAAAGCCTAACGCGCACATCCATCACAAGAAGCAACATTAAAAGGATTTACAAACTAAGTTTTATGCAATCATAAGTAAATACTAAAGGATGTATCCTAGCATGTTAAAAGGAAGTGAAGAACAAGAATCAATCAAACAACACATAGACATATTAAATGATAAAAGATAGGAGATCTCACTTGATTAAAACATGTAATTAAGGCTGATACAAAAGGGTTTTAACACCATAAAACGACCTAAATAGCTGCTATAATCGTCTGCTAAAAGTAGGGTTTGGTTCCTAAAAGTTACACACTTAAAACCCTAAAAACGAGTTTGTATATATAGGAAAACGGGCGCAATCCTAACGCCGTCGTCTCACCGAATCTTCTAGGGCTTCTTTAAGTCGGTTGGATCCTGACGCCGTCGCAAGAAATCTGATGCCGTCCTTTGTAAGCCATGACACCGTCACAATAAAATGTGACGCCGTCTCCATGCACTATACGTGTATTCTTCAAGAGATTTGGTGTAGAGTCGTAGTCTTGTCTGTTTTTTCTCCAAGTAAGCCTAAGTCATGTGTATTTCCTCTAAAAGTCATCCAAGTGCTAAAAACACAAAAAAGGATTAAGTATATAATTTGGGCATATTTTCACGATTTATGGGGTTAAATGACCCCGAAAAGTGTATAAAATGACACCTCATCAAATACCCCTACACTTGGGATTTGCTTGTCCTTAATCAAATGGGTTTTTCTACCTAGACAATAGCAGTATCGGGGCATTTAACTTACTTTTTAAAGATATTTTACAACACAACCTTCTAGACCTCGCATAAGTATTTGGATTCTCTCTGTCTCTCAGGTGTATAATGAATTATAACAGTATAGGAAACGGGAAAATAACACTAATTACCTGTCGTAGCATATAAATTACCATAGGCTTAGTAAAGGATCAAACCTCCACAGCTAGGCGCAAGTACTAAAAATTACTATAAAAAGGTTTTTAAGGGTTGTGAGGTGTAGGTGTATGATAACAATAATGGAAACAGAAACAGATGGGATATATTTAGGGGTGACTTTTTAGGTGAATTTGGGGTGAAGTGGCGAGTTAATTATTTATAGGAATACATGTTGATTGGGTTGCTAAGCCAAAGACTCGACCACTCGGACAAAGATGTACAAACTCTACATAACTCTACGTCAAACTCTTTTATTTTTTCTTTTCTATCTTTTTTTAATGAACATAATACATAACTTGGGGTTTATAAACATACCCCTAAACTTAAGTTTTTGATACTTGATGTGTGCTTAAACACACATCATTTGTACCCTGAAAAACACTATAAATCGGACTAATAACCACTAAAATATGCTTAATTATATTGCAAATATGTTTGTTTTGTGTTGTTATGTCTTGCAGGTACAAAGGATTGAAAACGATGCAAAAAACGGAGACTTTTAGTTAAGATTTGAAGATGTTTACGCGTTTTTCGAGATCAAGACGAAGTCGTTAATATTTCCCGAGCATGCCATTGGAAAGATCACGAGATTACAGTTCTAATAGTGCCTTCATATTTTATTGGGCCGGCCCGACACCATTTATATGGGTCGGACCGACCCATACATATCATAGTAGCCCATGTTAAACTTCCCATTTTTAACATGTCCCAGCAGTTTTCGAAATGTAATAACAGCCTAGCAGATCATTGCAAGTCTCGACCTAACCAGGCCCAAGTCCAAGAAATGTTTAAAGGCCCAACATTTTTTAATTGCTGCTTGGATTCTACGCACAACAAGTAATAAAAGGAGAGCAGCTCATTTGATATATCTTATCATCATATCTTCGAAATTACTTTCTTTTTTTCTGTCATTTTTTCTTTTCTTTTTAGAGATTAGGAGTAGACATAGGAGTAATTTATGAGTAGGTTAGTTTAAAATCGGTTATTGTAATTCCTTGATTTCGGTTTTGTAATAGATTTGGTTTGAGTTTTTATAATCTGATTTTTTTGTATCGATCCATGTTTATGTGTTTATGATTTGAATTGTTGAAGGATTACCCAGGTAGATTTGATTTGATTTGCTTATTCAAGTTGTAATTATATCATAGCTTATGTCGTATAGCTTATTTAGAATGGATCTAGTTATTAGCTTATTTCGAGTATAAGATTATTGCCCTTTTACAGCT
The DNA here is from genome assembly GCA_026074375.1 of Tanacetum coccineum. Lineage (NCBI taxonomy): Eukaryota > Viridiplantae > Streptophyta > Magnoliopsida > Asterales > Asteraceae > Tanacetum > Tanacetum coccineum. The sequence goes on along the minus strand of BQNB010085245.1, from coordinate 9,859 downwards.
TATTTAATAGCCTATTTACAGCAGCTTATTTCTTGAGTAGAATGGTTCATTTAGATTTATTGTTAGCTTATTTTAAGTAAATTCAGTTTTAGCTTAATTTCGATTAGATCTGGTAACTAGTTTACTTTGTTTCAATCTTATAAGCTCTCATTAAATTAGGTAAGCTTGATGTAGCTTATTTGAATAAGCTTGAGTAAGATTTTTAGTTGTTTACTTTTTAAGTTTAGCTTTAGATCTCTAATCTTCTAGCTTGCTAATTTCGAAATACTTTCTATTTCGGATATAAGCTGCAAGCTTATAGCTTGTTATCATTGCTTATTTGATATAACTTAGGGTAGCTTATTGTTTTGCTTAATCCTTTTCTTGTCTTTTGTTTGATGTGAACCCGGTTCAACACTTAAGGCGAGGAGCTTACGGGTTGTATAAGCTAGCTTATTGTCTAAATGTAAAGCTTACTTAGATTTTACTAGCTTATTAGAGAATAAAGTTTAAATACTTTATAATTTATTAAGTAAATAAAGTTTAAATAAGAAATACACTTAGCATTATGTCTAGTTTTTATAATCGGGTGGTTTCATTCTTATCGGTTTCGTCATTCGGGTTCTACTTCTTTTCCCTTTTTCATTATTAGTAGTTCTAGCTTATTTAGCTTAATATGTTCGTTATTATCGTTATGCCTATTATTTGTAGTTTAGTTGTCATGTTTAACGAGTAGATTCTTTTATTCTTGTTGAGTGAATTGTGATTTGCAAGTTAAGTGTGAAATTAAAAAGGGATTTTTGATTAATAATTGTTATGAGTATTTAGATTTCTTATTTGAATATTTTGAAGGGCAAAAGCCAGAGAAATAGTCAAACATCAAATCTAGTAATTATTACCTTTATAAGATATCATTTTCAAAATAAACCAACGTTGTGAGAAAATAATATTTTTACGGGTACTAATTCGTCATTAAAACCACTTTTTTATATACTTAACGAACTTTTCACTTCACTTGACAAGCATATTCATCTTATATATCTTTTAGATCATTTTCGTTAGTTTAATATTTAGTTTATATTAGCTTATTTTTATATTATTAGTATAATTAAAAACCAAAATTAAAAGATATTCAAGCATCAAATAAGAAACATAAACGTAAATCTCAATTCAATTCTCGTTAGGATACGACTCTGAAAGATTTAATTATTACTTTTACTAAAGTGATTCTTATTTCTAACGGGATACTTAATATTATATACATACGGCTAGAACGTATTTATACGATATCAAAATGACGCCGTTGCCGAGGAGGATTCTACGATTTTTACGTGGTGTTTCAAGTTAGTGCCTTGAAGATCCTTTCTTCAAAAAGTTTATTTTCGTACTTATTAAAAATATAAAAATCCAAAAATATTTTACATTTCTACTTTCTTTTTCTTTTTATTTTTATTATATTTACATATAAAAAAGGTTCAAAAATATTCTCCTTTATCCTCTTATTTCATTTAATTCTTATCTTCTTTACCCTCTTATCCGTTTAATTCTACGTCATGTCTTAGTATAACCATTTTGGTTGCTCGTGGTGTGGAGGTCCGTTTAATGGTGGAAACTGTCCGGGCTGTAGCAGTTTAGGATCCGGAAATGAGTTTGTCTGTGACTCAAATCCTTATTCTTATAATGAAACACCCAACTTCTTCTACCAACCTCCACAACACCAATTCAAGACATACTCGTATGAGTTGTGTGGAGATAGTCCTCACTATAGATTTGATTGTCAAACACGGCCCCCGCTTGTCTATAAGTAGGACCCGTGTAACAATCAAATCTTTAGTAATGACCAATCTCCATATTATTCTCTGAGTCAGCCACAATAGTTCGACTGTTGTGAGGTCCGTGGAGGTCCGCATTATAGTTTTGATTGTCAAACTAGGAACCCGCTTGTCTATGAGCCTAATCCTTGTAACAATTATGACTTTCCTTATTTTGACCAACCTCCACAATACCATATTGACCAGTCACCCCCTCAGGATTTGGTTTTTGATAGTCTTATGCATTCATACAGGGAAAATAACCATATTTTGGAGGAAATTCTTAGAACTCTAGAGGCCAATTCTCCTGTTGACGTGAAAGAACCTAAGGGGAGTGACGATTACACGGAGGTGGCTTATGACAAGGAGAAATGTTTAAGTGATCATTATACCGCTCCTGTCACACCACCTCCATACACACCATCCATACCGTTCTTAGCTACCATGGAACCTCCAAACATCCTCTTAATGGGGGACGAGGTTATTAGCACTATTCTTGCAAGGGAAATTGACGAATTCATAAAGTCTAGTGTTGATGATCTTGTCCCAATCCCAAGGGAGTTTGAGGTGACATCTGATAATGATTTAGAGTATGATATACCTGCTACTACACTTGTGCCCACCACTGATGTTAGGGAAGAAAATTTTGATATCAATTCGCCTCTAGGAGAATATGTAGTCGACTTTTTGATGGAAAACGAGGATGTAGCTGGCTTGTCTAGACATTTGGTTAAGCAACTTTTTAGTCATTTACTCAAAAATCCGAGTTTAACCAAAGGAATGTCTGATGAGCCTTTAGATGATGATTCAAAACCTAGATCTTATGATGTGACTTTCTCAAACCCTCTCTTCGACTTTAATGATGATTTTACCTTATGTAATGATAATCCGCTCTTTGATGAGGAGTTTGAGGACATTAGTAGTCTGGACCCCCTTGAGTCGACTCCAGTTATTGATGAGTCTTCCTTGCTTGTCACACCACCTCCTGATCCTAAGCATATTTGCTTAAGAGAAGTGGAAAGATTCGATCCTTTCTTCTCCCTGACACAGTCGGGGGGAACGACGAGGGTGATGGAGACCTCTTCTTTAGGTTTTTATCATATGCCATCACCCCGTCCTACTGTATACTCACCTAAGGAGGTGATGTATTGCTATTTCCATCCTCACCTCACATTGGGTGATGGATTTGACCATGGACCTAAGATGAAATAACACTAGAGTCAAGCTAGAGACTCGAACAAAAACAAGCACTTCTTGGGAGGCAACCCATGTTCTCTTTCTCTTTCTATCTTTCTTAGTAGTAATAATATATTAGTTTAGTAGTATAATAATGAATAAGTGTAAGGGAGTGCTTCTCTCTTTGTTGTGCTTTGTGGGTATCCGTTTTTGCTTCCAGGATTCTCTTTGATCGTGAAGACCTTCGTGCTTGTTTTCATCTTCAATATCAAAGCGGTCTCTTCAGTCGGTCTTCATGAATATAGCCTGAGAAGTCCTCAGAATCCCTGATCATATATATATATATTATATATAATTACTACTATATACTTGTTTTCAATCCTCCAATCACGCGGTCTCTGATCATCTTTCATGATTACATCCTGGGAATCCTTAATCCTGATCTTATATATATCTAATTTTATTTTCCCTTTCACACATAGAATTTTTTGCATTTGCCTTTTTCGTTCCTAAGTGTGGGGGTAAAACCCGATATTTATGAACATTAAGGCCGATGTTCCATTCTAAGTGTGGGGGGGATTTCTGTCAAAATTGATCATACATGTGCCTGTCTGTGCCCCTCGCAACCCTGTTTTGACCAAAATTTTAATATTTTATTGTTTAGTTTTAGAAAAAAAATCTTTCTTAGTTATAATTAGATATGTGAATAAGTAGGCCCGTAAAACTAAGGATATTTTGACTTGACCGAGTGTTGCACTCTAGCTTTCCTCTTAACTTTCGAGACTAAGCGTTTGCAAGACTTTAAAATTTTGCAAAGAACGAAAAATGATAGAGTTAAATATAAGTTAGATGCTAAGCATGGAGTAATTGGATCTCTTTAGAGCTCATAGAGGTTAATTGTGGCTTTTTGCTCCCACCAGCTTAATAAACATTATATAATTGTTAAATAAAAAAAGTTGATTTGGTTTTTGCGATTCTTAGTTTTGATCCCTCCGTAGAGATTCTTTCTGGTGAAAGTAAGGTACACATCGAGGTTTTGTCAGTGTTGTGGGGAAATAGGCTACCGATTCCTGATGGCTCGCTCCCGTTGTCTAGGTAGTTAAAAGACCACAGGACTTGAAATTTGGCTATAAAAATAATAAATAATAATAATGTAATAAAACTAAAGCCGAAATAAGACCATTGTTTCTTGTTGGTTAGGACGCCCGATGTTGCGGTCATTTAAAGGGTGGAAGTAATAATAATAATAATCCGAGACTAATAAAAGTTTAATGGCTCTGTCGGTTAGGACACCCGATGTGTCAGTCTTTAAAAAGGTCTAGGGAATGCCTGAAGTCGAAATAAGACTACTAGCTCTGTCAGTTAGGATGCCCGATGTGTCAGTTGTTTAAAGGACCGAGGGATAATAATGTTGCAATAATAATAATAATAAAGCCAAATTTTGACTCCGGGGTTATCTAAATAAAGCCTTCGTATCTGGACTCGTAGTTGAGTTGTTTCGGATGAAATAAAAAGGATAACCCCTAAATCATGCGAAATTAGAAACTTAATGTGGACCTTATTCTCACCATATCGTCTCTTTAGGAAAGGATTTCAAACTAATTATGGTCTTAACCGGGCACCTTTATAATAATAAGGATAAAATTTATTTGCCACCAATAATAATAATAAAATCCATAGAGGATTTAGGAATAAAGGAGCGAAAAGTAGCTTATGCGTACACAATTATCATTTATAAGTAGTGTTAGCATCTAATCTTATATTTGACTGTGATTTCGTTTTAAGCTTGTTTTGTGGATTGTGAAAATCAAGGATGACGAACTTCTGTTCTTAAAGCCTTTAATAAATTTTTTTGTAAATTTTTATCTTAGTTTTTATCTATTATTGAATAAGTGGTTAAAACGAGGGCGCTTTAGAAATAAATGATTTTTGAACTTTTCTAATGGACATTTTCTGTTCTTGTTTGATGTGAGAGGTCATAAGTTAACGGGGTTTTAAAATATTTATTTCTGGGTGTGTTTTATAAACATTGTGTGTGGGACCAGCAATAGCTAAGTGTGAGGGAATTTGATGAGTGCTTAAACACACATCATTCGTACCCTGAAAAACACTATAAATCAGACTAATAACCACTAAAATATGCTTAATTATATTGCAAATATGTTTGTTTTATGTTGTTATGTCTTGCAAGTACAAAGGATTGAAAACGATGCAAAAACAGAGACTTTTAGTTAAGATTTGAAGATGTTTATGCGTTTTTGAGATCAAGACAAAGTCGTTAATATTTTTCGAGCATGCCATTGGAAAGAGCACGAGATTACGGTTCTAACGGTGCCTTCATCTTTTATTGGGCCGGCCCGACACCATTTATATGGGTCGGACCGACCCATACTTATCATAGCAGCCCAAGTTAAACTTCCCATTTTTAACATGTCCCAACAGTTGTCGAAATGTAATAACAGCCTAACAGATCATTGCAAGTCACGACCTAACCAGTCCTAAGTCTAGGAAATGTTTAAAGGCCCAACATTTTTTAATTGCTGCTTGGATTCTACGCATAACAAGTAATAAAAGGAGAGCAGCTCATTTGATATATCTTATCATCATATCTTCGAACTCACTTTTTTTTCTTTCTATCGTTTTTTTCTTTTCTTTTTAGAGATTAGGAGTAGACATAGGAGTAATTTAGGAGTAGGTTAGTTTAAAATCGGTTATTGTAATTCCTTGATTTCAGTTTTGTAACAGATTTGGTTTGAGTTTTTATAATCCGATTGGTTTGTATCGATCCATGTTTCTGTGTTTATGATTCGAATTGTTAAAGGATTAGCTTGATTCGATTTGCTTATTCGAGTTGTAATTATATCATAGCTTATGTCGCATAGCTTATTTAGAATGGATCTAGTTATTAGAAAAAAAGTTTACTGCATCTTGCCAGCTCACAACCGATGTTGCAGTCTTCAAAAATAAGTGCACATAGATATAGATAATCCGAACTGATAAAAGTATGTAGCATCTTGTCGGCTCACAACTGATGTTGCAGCCTTCTAAAAGGTCGATGAAATTACCGAGGTCGAAATATATTTGCTGCATCTTGCCGGCTCACAACTGATGTTGCAGCCTTCTAAAGGACCGAGGTTTAATAATGTTGCAATAAAAAATAATAAAGCCAAATTTCGGACTTTTCGTGTTATCTAAATAAAGGCTCCCTCTCTGGACCGTAGTTTGAGTTGTTTGCGGATGAAATAAAAAGGATAAACCCCTAAACATGCGAATTTAGAATCCTTAATGTGGACCTATTCTCACCCATATCGACTCTTTAGAAAGGATTTCAAATTAATTGTGTTCTAAACCATGTTTAACTTTATATTAATAAGGCTATGACTTATTTGTCACCTATAATAAAAAAATAAAATTACTATCATGAATTAGAATAATGGGTAGCGAACAGTTAAGGTTTAGTACTTACACAATTAATATTTTATGAGTAGATTGTTAGCATCTAATCTTCTATTTACTGTTGATTCGTTTTAAGGCTTTAGTTGAGATTAGTGGAAAAACAAGAGATGACGAAAACCCCGATCTTATAGCCTTTTAATAATATTAAAACGTTTTATCTTAGTTCTTATCATTAGAATAATGGGTTAAAAACCGGGCGCATCGAAATAAATGATTTTTGCACCTTCTTAATGTACCTTTTTTTATTCTTTTTTTATTGTGAGTGGGTCTTAATATTAAAGGGATTTAATATTTATTTTCGGGCGTGTTTTATTTACATTGCGTGTGGGACCAGCAATGACTTAGTGTGGGGAATTTGATGTGTGCTAAAACACACATCATTTGTACCTGGGAAATGCTTAATAAACGGACTAAAAACACTAATATATGGATAATTAAAATTAGTAAAATTTATGTTTGTTTGTGTTTTTATGTCTTGCAGGTACAAGGGATTGGTAAAAGTAAAGCAAAAAACGGTGACTTTCGATAAGATTTGGAGACGTTGTGCGCGTTTTCCGAGATCAAGACGTAAGTCGTTATATTTTCCGCGCATTGCCATGAGTGTGAGCGCGGCGTGCGCGCGTGTTTTTGAGTGCAAAAGGTCTGTCATCTTTAGTGGGCCGACTTCGACATCAATTTATAGTCGGACCGACCCATAAGCTCAAGACTTAATACTTAATTGGACCAACCCAACATATCATACGACCCAGCAGATCCAGGTGTATGACTCGGCCCAGTACTAATGATTATAACCCAGCCGTTAACGTAAATTTAGGCCCAAAAAAATGGAAGTTCAATGGGAGGAAGCCCAACACACTGCTGCTTATTTGTTACGCAGCCTAAAGTTATAAAAGGTGAGGAGGCAACATCTGACAAAGGATCTTATCTTTTTTCATATTTTCATTCGTAGCATTAGAATAGTAGATAGGTAGAGTAGAATTGTAGTTGAGTAATTTTCGTTTTCGTCTTTCATTTTTCTGTTTTTTTCTTTTTCTTATCGCATTAATGAAATCGAAAGTAGAGTAGTATAGGTTTGCTTCTTAGATTTAATGGCTTATTTTACCAGCTTATTTCGGGTTATTGTGAAGAGCTTATTGTAAGACTTATTGGTACTAATGATATGGATGAAGATGGTTGATTTGGCTTAGTTGTGTCTTATGTTTCTTCGTCTTTTCTAATCGAAATAAGCTTAGTCTATAGCTTATTTGATTGTGCTTATTTCTGGTTCGAATAAGCTCTCTCCAATAGCTTATTTCAGATTCCAATCTCCTTTGATCTTAATTATTTTAGTTTGTAGGTTAGCTTTTTTTATTCTCTCAATCTATCTTTTATATTTTCAAAACTTAAATTCAAACGAGTGGAGCTTAATGTTTGTGAGCTTATAGTGGGCCTGATGCTATACGATTAAAAGAAGGGTTGCGTGGAGTTTCTATTAACTCACCTTATTTAATAAGCTTTTGGACAGCTTATGGCTTTTTCGAGAGCTTATTCAGTAGAACTTTTCTTTAAAAGGAATATTGAAATGACATTTGCCTAGCATTTGGGCTTAGAAGCCCAATAGGTTACTTTTAAAAATTCAGTAGTTAGATTTTTTTTTTAGACATTTTTAGATTTTTCGTTTAATATATTTAAAAAATATAGTTTAAAATATATATAAGTTATCTATTACCTTTTCTTGTTTTGTGATGACGGATTCGTTCCAACTCATGAGGCGAGGAGCTTTGAGTGGTTTATTTAGCTAGACCGAATTTTATTATTTGTTTTAGCTAAATAAATCGTGTGGGGTGGGGGGGGGGGGGGGGGGGGGGGGGGGGGGGGGGGGGGGGGGGGGGGGGGGGTGGGGGGGTGGGGGGGGGGGGGGGGGGGGGGGGGGGGGGGGGGGGGGGGGGGGGGGGGGGGGGAGTGGTGGGGGGGGGGGGGGGGGGGTTATTTCGTTTAATTGCGGCTCTTCAGTTCGGGTTTTATTTTCTAATCTCTTTTCAATACTTAGAATAGTTTTATTTTATCGTTCCATAATATATTTGCGTATTTGATTTTTGTCATGCTTAGTGTAGATTTATTTTAGTCGTTAAATGCTATGTTGTTAAATTGAATTCGTTATGAGTAGTGAGTAAATAACTTGTGTTTTCTAAGTGATTAGTGATTTGGAATTTAGGTGCGGTTTTAAAAAAGTTTAAAAAAATATAGTCATTAGAATTTTCTAATTCACATACCGTCATTTACTTTTAATACAATTTAAATACTTGTCATTTATTTTTAAAAAGCATTTTACTTTACTTGTCATTTTATTTCTTGAAACTTGTTTTCTAAGGATTTTAATTCGTTAAACCTAAGCCCGCACTTAAGGAACATTTCACGTCACTTAGCAAGCATATTTGTCATTTATATCTTTTAGATCAATTTTAGTTTAATCTTGTAGTTTTAAATCTTAGAATTGATATTAGTTTATTTTTTAGCATAGAAATAGTTTAAAACCAAAACTAAAAACTTTTATGACAATCAAGCTCTATTTACAACTTGAACGTAGATTTCCATTCATCTCTCGCCGAGGAAAACGATACCCGTGTTGATTACTTATTATTCTTTCCTAAGAATAATTTGTATAATACTTTGCTTACGTATACGTATATGTATATTTTATAAATATATATATTATATATCGGAGGGTTTTATTTGATGCGATAAAAAATGACTATATCAAAATGGCGCCGTTGCCGAGGAGAGGTGTAGCGATTTTTACAGGATTGTTTTTGTTCGAGCCTTGAAGATCCTTTCTTCGGAAAGTTTATTTTCGTTCTTATAAAAAATATAAAAATCCAAAAATATTTTTCTTCTTATTTTTATTTTTCCTTTTCTTTTATAAATATTAAAAATACCAAAAATATTTATTTTTATTTTTATTATCTTTATAAAAAATTTCAAAAAAATATTCTCCTTTATCCTCTTACTTCATTTAATTCTTATCTTTTTTATCATCTTATCCGTTTAATTCTTCGACATGTCTTCGTACAACTATTTTGGTTGCTCGTGGTGTGGAGGTCCATTTAATGGTGGAAAATGTCCGGGCTGTAGCAATGTAGGATCCGGAAATAAGTTTGTCTATAACCCAAATCCTTATTTTTATAATGAAACACCGAACTTTTTCAACCAACCTCCACAGCCCCAGTACGAGACATAATCGTGTGAGTTATGCGGGAACGATTCTCACTATGGTTTCGATTGTACATCACGAGTCCCGCTTGTTTATGAGCAGGAACCGTGCTACGATCAAAATTTTAGTGATAATTATTATCCACAAAATTCACCGAGTTTACCGCTACAATTTCTTTGCTGTGAAAGCTGTGGGGGTCCTCATGAAAGTTTTCAATGTCAACCGATGAATCAAAACCAATTTTAGC
>BQNB010085244.1:18096-28524 GCA_026074375.1 Tanacetum coccineum | reverse complement strand
CTTATATGAGCTTAAAGCCTGACCAAAGGGCTTTCAAAAACAACAAAGTGAAAATGGTTTGAAACTTAACTAAGCTACTAAAAATGCTAAAGAAAATGGTTGTCACTCATCAGCATACTACTTTTAGATTTTCTTAAAATGAAAAATGGAAATAGGCAGGCTAACAAATAAGCTAGAAAATAAGGACAAATTGAAAAACAAGTTAAAATAGATGGAGACTATCCTCCAATGAGCTTATGCTCAACTCAAAAATTTTAAAGGCCTAAAAACAATATTTAAAGTGACTGAAAAATGAAAAAATATAAATGAAGGATTTGACTAAAAGGAGGAATTGACAGATTTTGGAACAAAGTCACCTATAGAACAAAGATTTCTTAACCCCGCTACTAGACCTACTGCATTAGGACTTAAAAACAAACTCAAAGACTAAGTTTTAAAAGTTTGCCAAGAAGGTCATAAATCCAAATAAGGTAACATAAAAGCAATTCTTTCTGTCACCAATAGCATAAAAGACCAAATTAGAAAATACTTCAAAAACAAATTTTTAGAGGAACTAAAAACTTTTGAAAACAAATAAAGAACAACTTAAAAAGGTTGTAGCAATTGTCTAAATGACCCAAATAGTTTTTAAATAAAATAATCAAAACCACTTTGAACCCTTTTTGTTGACCTACCCTTGACTCAAACTCCCCTATAATTTCTCAAAGTCAAATTGTATAAAACAGATTCCAAAGATTTATAAAACAAGGAAATTTAGAAAACAGATAAAAAAGCAAACACTAATGGAGCACTAAAGCAGTAAATAAAAACACAAAATAAGCACTTAAATAAGCAAAAGAGTAATAAAAGCAGAAATAAAAGCAAACATAAACAAGCAATAAATTAACACTAAAAAAAAGACAAGAAATATGCAGGAAATATAAGAGAGCACAAGACAATTAAAATTAGCAAAAATTGAAAAAGCCAACTTATCAATTACCCTTTCTCAAAACAGGGCAAATAAAGATTCTTCCTACAAGCTCTAGCTGAGGTCAAAGTCAAGGACACCGCTAGTGTAGTGTTAAAAGCACTTTCTTCTTTTTCCATGCAGAGCTTTTCTTCCCAAATTCAACTGATGGTAAACTTTGAGAGTGGATTTTTTTTTTTTTTTGTGATTTTGGTTTTTTTAATACTTTTAAAGACAGTAATTAAAACAAACCTATAAAAGCTTTTAATGTCTTAAAAGCATAGACAAGACTGAAATAAAACATTGTTTAAAAGACAGTAATGTTAAATGACAATATTTAAAGAAAACACTTAAAATTTTGTTAACTTAAAAATAAATAACAAGCAAGATATTTATAAAAGACAATTATTTAAAGTGACAATAAAAGTAAATTGACAGATAATTAATAAATTGGTACAAATGTTGTTTACAAGCTTTTGACTTAAACAAAATATGAAAAGGCAATTAGTACACTAGCTTACATATTATATCTAAAAAGTCTGTGAGCTCACTTTGTTTCGTCATAGAGAGAAAATCAAGGATTGTGGTATGTTGTGTGGCTAAAAAAAAGTTTGTTTAAGATCTCATAGTCAATCTCAGCCTTCAAATTATCTTGGAGCCTAAGTCGTTTGATCTCACCCCTTCATTTTCTTGTCTTTCTCTTGACCAATAGATAAAAAGGGATTTGCCAGGTGGGCAATTGGGACGTGTAGCGAAGTGGGGTGAGATGGGAAAAGTGATAGGTTTTGTTGTGGGGTTCGTTTTGGGAAGATAGAACATTGAGAACGAGGGATAAGTTGATGGGTTTTGATTTAGGTCGTTAAAGTATGGTTAACTAAGTGCAAGAATAAGCGCTTTTTTGTGAATTAGGCAAAAAATGCCCGCAGATTCGTTGATTGTTGATATAGCAAGTTTTTCCTTGTGATGAAAAGTTTATGAGACTTGTTAAAGATTAGCCCTCCAGATGTTTTTATTTGTTTTTTGCAAACGTTGGACCTAGGTACTTAGACAGATTTGGATATAAAAGGGTTTAAATGGAACATCGGCTAAGTTAAATAGGCCTTGTTTCATTGTTTGGAGTGGGCCGTTGTGGTAACAAAATGAAGGGTATTGTGGTCTTTGATTAATAAGACTTTGGCTTATGTCTTCATATAATATAACTAAAGTGCTGACCCGCTCATTAGATGGGTTCGGGTGGGCCATTGAAGTCCACTTAGTGTTACGACTTACGCTTTGAACTTTGACTTTGACATTATTGGCGGACATTGACATATATTGCTTTGTCATTTCACGCTCTTCCATGCCTTCCATTCCGTGCTCGGTTTGTCAGATTGGCTTCGTTTTTTCGTTCCTTTTCCTCGAATAATGTATCCTGCACAATATAAATGAAAACATATCAAATACAATAAATTTTTGGGACGTTTTTGGTCATTTAAGTCCGGTATTAAAGTTCAAGGGAAATGTCTATTTAGGCCATACAAAATCCCCCATACTAAAGCTATGGCGTGTCCACACACAAAAAATGCTACAAATAAGCACTTACAAAACGAAAAATCACAATCCCCCCTCGACTAATTACTCGGAAAAGTAGCTAAGTGTTTGTCAATGGGAATGAAAGAATCATAAGTTTTGAAAATCCCCTTCTTTAAACCGAATTTTTAAAAGTATCACCTTTTCCTACCCATAATTTTGTCTTTTCATTTTTCTCAATCAACATTTTTTTGTAACATTTTCATAAAAAGCACTAGACTTAGCACGTTTGACTTTCTTTATTTTTATAAACTTTAGGATCATAGAACAAGAGGCATTTTAATCCTAAAAATGCCCCAAAACGGAAAAATTCAACGTCCCCCAGGACCTATTTTATATTCAAAACCAAGCCTTAAAAAAACGATATCACCGGTTAAATATTAAGTAAGAAGCAAGCCACAACTCATATTTTGCAACTTTGACTTTTCCACGACGACAATTATTATACATAATTAGGTGAATGTGCCATTTCGAATTTCAACTATGGATACACGATATTTCAAAAATCAATGCTTCACGGTTCCAACCCTAGACTAATGAGATATGGAAGGCTAGATCACCCATGTAGCGACTTTAGTCTCAGCACATCCCAACCTTAGACGCTTAAGTGACCAGGCTTTTGGACACCCACAGAGACTAGTATTCGGGACTCACGGACCTTCGTTTCAAAGACTCTTAGGTTTCCATATACTCATAAAGCTTATTTAGAAAAAACATAAAATGATATAGTCTAGTTCAAAATCATATTAGAGAAAAAGAGAAAATTTTCCCTATAGTTTATTAATTCCATTATTTCACACTTATATAATTACACAACCATTAAACTAATGAAATCCCTCGACTAGATAAAGGCTCAACAATTCGTTGTGTAGCCACAAGATGCAACAAACTTTTATCAGTCTCGGATTATTATTCTTACTATGGGCTTTCTTTAAAAGGCTGCAACATCGGTTGTGAGCCGGCAAGATGCAACAAACTTTTATTAGCCCACAGTTTATAATTATTACTCATCATTCATTCATTCATTTTTTTTACTTTACATTTAATTACCATGATATAAGAGAAAAATTCGTTTTAGAAAATTTTAGTAAATAATATAAACTAAGACTAAAATTAATAATTGACTACAATTCAAAAAAATAGTATGATTTCAGTTAATTTTTAAAAAATAGCATGTATATTAGTCCGGTTAGGAGCTTATGGGAAGAAAGAGCCACAATTACACACATGACTTGGTAAGATTTCCATATAAGTCCTTGTTTAGGATCTAACTCTCACTTAAAACTCTATCATTTATCGTTCTTACGCGAAGATCCACGAATGCTTAGTCAAAAAGATAAGGAACAATGCTAGAGCTCAACACGCTTCGATTGAGTCAAAATTTATTCTTATACTACCCAGCAGGAAAGATCAAAATTATGACAAAACAGAATTCAAACAATCGGTAAAGGAATAGACAAAACAGACAAACGACGTAAGTTGAATCCTGAATACAGACAATCTAAAGAAATAATCACCAGTAAACCCTACAATGAGACACGGGAAGAGAAGAATTTAAAATAAACAAAACTACATCGAATCCCAGCCAACACAAACGAACGCAAACCCTCACACAACACAACACTCACACACCGTTCCCCCTACCAAAACACTCCCAGCAACGATACTGAATGCCCCCCCCTCTAAACCCGCCAGACCACCTCCACCCCCTGCACAACTCTATTCCCAAGACCTATCTCTTCACCTATCCCCAACCACAACATACACCCCAACCTCCACCCCACATCCAAATACAGAACCCTCCACCTACCCTCCTCCTCCCCCCCCCATAACCCAACTTCACCCATCACTAACCCCAGCCAGCCACACCCCCCCCCAACCACAACTACACCCAACCCACTAACTACCCTTCTACCACCGCACTAACACCGCCCGACTCCCCACAACCCCACAACCCCCCACCCCCGCCTCCCACAGCAACCAACCCAAAACCCACGGCCCCCACCCCCTAAACCCTCCCCCCCCCCCCCACCCTCTCTTACACACAAACAATCCAACACCAATCGCGCTCCCCGTGCGTACGCCACCAAGGCCACAGCACCCACCAACAAAAAATAACTAGCCCACAATCCTATATTAAATATATAAAAATGAACAATTGTGGTGTAAACCCAGGTATACCGTATCAACCAACGCCCAGCCATTCCCCATCAAAACGAATATCCCCCCAACAACACTACATCACCAATATCCACAATGTTTAAAGAGGTACCACAACGTACATACTATCCGATCATAATTGTGCTTAAATACAACCGAAATATTCGAAAGATAGGAAAACTGAAACCTCAACATTACAAGCTGAGGAGTGAAGCTCTTGAGATCAAGGGACAAAACCTCGAGCCCGGCAGTCTTCAAAAATTCGGGAATCTGTCAATACAACACCAAACAGCGGTAACCATGAAAAGGAAAGAGCGAGCCTCTCACATAAAAAAAACTAAATCAAAACCACATTAACTAAGCATCACTAACAAACACAATAATAAAGGATAAGCATGGGTTGCCACCCAATCATCACTTAGTTAAGGTCACCGTAGGCTTGACCCCAACCCCCATAACACTTGAATTGTCAAGGGGGGTAGAAATGGAGATACAGGACATCCAAAATATCCAAAATACGGATGTCCTCTCCATAAGAGCAAGGAAAAATCTCCACCGGGCTTTCAAAAATTTTAATAACTTTGAAAGCTTTGGGCCACCGATGAGATAGTTCCGGGATAAGAGAATTGAACTCTAATAAGAATTGAGAAATCCCGGGGTTTAAAACTCTTTCCTCATTTATCTGACGGAAAACGAGAGTAAAGCTCTCGAGCCTGGAACTTCTTGTGGAAAGGAAAGTTCAAAAAGAGGATTGATTAAATCCACAAGAATTAAAAGAAAGGCAAATTAGTGAGTCATCTTTACATCTTGTTCTAATGTTTGCACAATTGGTGACTTTCAAAGAGTTTTCATGAATGAGTATACCGGGATTAAATACCTTATCCTCGTTGTCGGTCGAAGGCAAAGCATCAACCTCAGAAAAATCCTCATAGAAAAGCGAGTCACACTCGGGAAAAAGAAGGAAATCACTTGATTAAGGAAGATCAAGTTCATCAATCAAAAGTTTAGAAACTCTCCTGATATCTCTTTCCTCGAATCAATATATAATCATAAGTACATCATTAACGGTCTTAAAGATCAAAAAGTTCATCCTCATAATCATCCATAATGGGGGGAAGAGTAATCAAGAAAGCATGTCACATCTTTAACATATCAAAATGGTATCAAAAAGATTGTCATCAAAGAATTTTCATCAAACGACGAATCTTCGAGAAATAGAGTACCATTCCTTGAAAGGATTATGGTTAGAGCAATACACTATTTCTCTAAAGATAGGATTCGGCATCAAAGGGAAGGATCATTATTTCTCTAATGGTGAAAATGTGATGTAATGCGAGGTTCATAGGCGAACTCCTCTATATGAGACCGCACTACGCTCAAGAAAATCGTTACAAGTAGCAGAAACGGGAGTATTAGGTGAAGAAGAAGTGGTACTGCCACATAACAATTAATAGAAAAGGAGGAGAGGAGATGAAGGATTACTATTTCATGGTCGAAAGAATCAAATCTGCATAGATAAGCTTCGTAATTCTTCCCAAATATAATTCATTTCTCGATGGAAGTAAGTGTGGGGTAAGAAGAAGAAGACTTGGTTTCGGGTTCCGAAATCGGAGTGGGATTGCCACTCAATGGATTATCATGATATGGAGGGAGATCTTTGGTTTTATCAAGATTTAGCAAGTTCTCAATAATGTCTTCCTCCGGATCAAAGATATCATCATTAACATTTCATGAAGTTAAGTCGGTATGAGAAGTGAGAGAAGAAGTGGGATTGCCACTTGGATGATTTGTTGCAAACAAATCTTCAAGAATTTCCTCATGTGAAACATTGTAGACATCAATCATGCTGATTGCTGATTCTTGAGAGGTTCGTTCGTTTGAATAGCCTTGAAGTGTCATGCTCTATTCAAGATTTGTGTCTTCATTACCGTCACGGAGAATCATTTACTTCTCCAAACGTCATCAAAGCACATTGGTCCGTAAGAAAGGTCTACCCAAGATGAGGGGGACTCGAGGATCGCTTTCATAATCAACGATGACAAAATTAGCGGGAAATGTGAACTTTCCAACCGGAACAAAGACATCTCTTGCAATTCCGACCTGAGGCAAATATCCCGGTTAGCAAGTTCAAGAGTCATTTGGGTGGAAATAAGCTCGGGTAATCCTAACTTTTTCCACACCGAGAGTGGCATCAAGTTTATGCTAGCACCTAGATCGGCTAGGGCTTTGCACTTGAGCTCACTAAAAACCCTCGAATGAGAAATTTCCCAGGGTCACCTAGCGTTTCGGGTAACTTCTATAGGATAACCGCTGAGCAATTTTCATTGAGGGGTGTGTTTGCCAATTCTATAAGTTTCTCCTTATTGGAAAGGAGAGACTTAAGCATTTTTTGGTATTTCGGGATTAGAATCAAAGCATTGGCAAGAGAGATATTGATGTGAGGTTGTTTGAACATTTGACAAAAATTATGGATTTGGACATCATCTTTTTCTTTTGTTTCTCTTGTTTCAATTCTGACTGATAAGGATATGAGGATAACGAGGGATACCTATGGTGCACCACATAGTTTTTTTCGTTGAGAAGAGAGGTTTAGCTTTTTGACGAGAGGATTGGGACTTAAATGGTATACTCACCATGATGCCGGGGTCCGTTATATTCAAAACCTTTAATATAAAATATATAATAAATATATATATAATAAGGCTAAATCAACGGCAAAGTATTTTGAGAGGCTTTTAAAAGATTTGTTTCTATCCAAAACAAAATCCCTCAAAAATCTACCCGAGTCATTCTCCCAACGAGGTGCGAATTGAAAATCGAGAACGTTTGTGATCGCGCGTTTGAATGGTTAAAATAATTTGGTTTGGTATTTATCTAATTTCTATATTAAATGCAAAAAACTATGAAAGAAAAACTTAAAAACTCGAAAGCTAGAACCAGATTAAACCTAAAAAGGAGAACGTGATTTCGAAACCCGTTCTTTAAAAAAATGAAATTTTGAAATTTTAACCCTACGAAAGCAAATTTAATTTTCCTAGGACCTAAATGATAAAAGAAAATTTTGAAAAAAAAGGTTATATTTTTTTGACTTTTTTATAATTTAATATGAATTAAAAACAGTTTTGAAAAGAAAAAATGATTAAAAAAAGTAAATGATTTTGGAAAATTCTGAAAAAATACGTAAAAGTAGCTAAAAGTATGCTTGATTTAAGAAAAATAAAACAAAGTTCCCAGCTTATCCCAATAAGCTGAAATAAGCAGAAAATGGCTTATGGGCTATATGGGCTAAAAAAGGTAAAAGAATATTAAATGCAAACTATGACAGAAAAATCCCAAGGGTGCGTGTGTAGTGCAGTGTGTGTAAAGGTTGAGGGTGTTGAGGTCCAAGGTTCGAGCCTTGCTCACCTTGGACTTCCACCTTCCTTTTTTTGCAATTTTTTTATAAACAAGCTTTAAGAACTTAAAAATAAGCACTTTTAATAAAAATAACTTTTTTTATAAACCACAAATAAGCACTGAAATAAGCTAAAAAGTGACAGAAAGGGCTTTTTTACACTAAGTTTTAATTAAGCTAACTATTGGGCTATTTTAAACATAAATAAGCTGGCAAACGGGCAAATAAGCTAAGAGAGGACCTACACTATACCTAATAAGCAAGTTTAAACACAAATAAGCAAAGAAGATAAGCTAGAAATGGCAAAATCTATAAGAGACTTTTAAACTTAAAATACTAAGCTACAAATGCAAATAAGCTTAAATACTCTAAGCCCAAAGTACAATAAGCTCAAATAAGCACTAAATAACTAATAGGCAAATATAAACCAAAATAAGCACATACACAATCAGTTAAGCTAAGAAAAAGGCCAATAAGCACTTGGGCAAAACGGCCAATCAAACTGCCCAATGACACTATTTTTGGGCTAAAATATTAAGCCACTAAAGGATCCTTATGGGGCAAAAATGGCTTATATGAGCATAAATGCCTGACAAAAGCTTTCACAAACAACAAAGTGAAAATGGTTTTTGAAACATAACTAAGCAACTAAAAAATGCTAAAGAAAATGTTTGTCACATGCATCAGCATACTACTTTTGGATTTTTCGTAAAATGAAAATTGGTAAAAAGGCAGGCGAACAAATAAGGCTAAGAAAATAAGGACAAATTAAAAACAATTAAAAATATATAGACTATACCTCCAATGAGCCTTATGCTCAAAAATTTAAAGCCTACAAAAATTTTAAAGTGGACGAAAAATGAAAATGAAAAAGGGGGATTTTGACTAAAAAGAGACTTGACATATATAGTACAAAAGTCACCAATGACAAGAGAATCTTAACCACTACAAGACCTACATGTCATTAGTACTTAAAATCAACACAAGACTATTTAAAGTTGCCAAGAAGATCTTAATCCAAATAAGGACATAAATCAATTCAGTCACCACAGCTTTAAAAGGCCCAATTAGAAATACATCAAAACAAATTTTAAGAACTAAAACACAATTTTTTATACCAGTTTGACCCATTTTAACACCTTATGCCAAACACCCATTTAATTTTATGAAATCCTTTTTAAAACTGATTAAGAGAGTTTTAAGTTAAGGTTTTTGAAAACAAATGACCAATAAGCAATCTTACACAACTTAAAGCAATAATAACCAAAAAATAAGCAGTTAAATAAGCAAATAAGAATTAAGCAAGTAAAAGGCAAATAGAGACAGTTTAAGGTAAAATCTCAAACAAAGAATATATAAACAACAATTAAAGACACATAAGCATAAAAACAACAATAATAATCAAAATAAGCAAGATATAAGCAGAAATAAGCACATGAATAGTAAATAAGCAAAATTTGAAAAAGTGAACTTACAATTACCCTTGCTCAAAACAGGGCAAATAAAGGATTCTACAAGCTCTAGCTTGTCAAAGACAAGCTAGTGTGGTCTTAAAAGCTCTTCCCTTGCTAGCTTTTCTTCCAAATTCAGCTGAGGTACTTTGAGAGTGGAATTTTTTTGTGATTTTTGGTTTTTTAGACAGTATTGAAAACAAATGTTTGTATAAGCTTTTAATGACTCAAAAGCTTACACAAGAGCTTAAAAACAGTATTTAAAGACAAGTAAGCTTAAATGACAATGATTAAAAGAAAACTTGTAAATTTCATTAACTTAAAAAAATACAATGCAGATATTTAAATGACAATAAAATTAAATGACAAGTATTTAAAAGACAATATTAAAATGGTTCAAATCTTGTTAATACAAAGTTGGACTTAACAAAAATTTGACAAAAACAAAATAAGCTACACATGCTTATATTTATACTAAGAAATATTTTAGGTCTTCAAGACTTGTGTGCTTCTTCTGTGAGTGCAGAGGGAGCTTGTGTTTGCTGTGTAAGAGAGGTCTTTAAAGTTAATCTCAGCCTTTAAACTTTTTTGGTGCCCAATCCGTTTGATCATAACCCTTCATCTTATTGTCGTTTTCATGAGCCAATGAGATTAAAGGGGATTGCCAAGGTGGCACTTGCCCCATGTGAGTGAGAGTGATGGGTTTTTGTTTGAGGGGAACAGTAGCCGAGTTGGGGAAGACAGATGAATAGTGATGAGGATGTTTGGGTGGGAAATTTTGGTTTAAGTGTGTACAGGGTAAAGGTTTGTGGGATAGAAACCTTTGGTCCCTCAACGTGTATAAGTGCTTTGCACCGAAAGTCCTTTGTGGTGTCATAATTTTGAGGACTTGGCAGTTTTGGTCCTCA
>BQNB010085244.1:0-17548 GCA_026074375.1 Tanacetum coccineum | reverse complement strand
CGCAGGATTGTGTCACACCCTGCCAAGGCGGATTCACAAGGCGTGATCGATAGGCATCATCACAACACATGGAGTCACATTTGAGAAATACTAAATGAATTAAAATCCAATATATGAAAGACACAAAGTGTCATGATAACACCTACAATATTTATCATTCAAATTTATATAGCGCAACCAACCAAGACAAAACAAATGAACATAGATTCCGCAATGCAAGCCTATGTGTTAGCCTTAAAAATATTGAATCGAACGAGAAGTTCGTTCATTAGGAATATTTGGTCTCGGTCATTTATATATTAATGTTGTAATAGGCTAGAATAGGAATCGAGCTTATTTAATGTAATCTAACCGGTCACGTGTTATAGGCTAAAGCCCAAATTAATTCCAAGTAATCTCGAGCCCGGCCTATAGTAAGCCCATAGGCATGAAAGCCTCATGGTGCAAGTATAAATACCCCTCTCCAAGTGTGTAAAGGGTGTTGGTCTCATTTGTATTTTGTGCAAGTAAATCAACCATCTCTTTTTCTCTCTACTTTCTCTCTCTTGTTTCTCTCTCTAAAATTCTTATCATATCTCCTTTCTATTTTTTCTTATTCAAGTATGAAGTGAAGGTAATTATATTAGTTCTGACATTTGGTATCAATCGCCACGGGGGTGATTTATTTTTGGTTCGTGTGGTTTTTATCATTTTTTCTGTCGAAATTTTGTTAAACTTACAAAAGTGAGTTTTGAACTTCCTAACTACTCAAGGTTTTATCTTGTTTAAAGTTTAGGAGGTTTTAAACTTTCATTTTTGTTGTTTTGATAAAATTCGGTTTGTTTTTTAGTGAAAAAAATCTGTTCCGAATTTGATAAAAAGTTGTACCGTAAAATCAAGTACTACCGAATTTGATTATAGAAAAAGATAGTACATCGAATTTTTGTATTTATTCCGAATTTGGAAAAATATAACGAAAGGTTGTGTTAGCTCAGTTGGAATTTGTTTGTGGGATAACATTTCATAAGGGAGGTCACTAGTTCAAATCTCGTGGGTGGCGTTTAAGTTTTTTTTCAAAAAATCTAGTACTTCTGAATTTGTCATTTACAAAAGATAGTACAATCGAATTTGTGTTTTATATTGAATTTTGAAAAAAAGGCACAAAGAACTCTCTAGCTCAGTTGGTTTGATGTGGTATGTTACACTATTCATCTGTGTGGTCATGAGTTCGATTCTGGTGTAGGATGGTTGTTGAGTTTTAATTTTTGTATTATTTTTTCTATATTGAAATTGTATTACTTTCACCAAATTTGTTTAAGGTTAATCGAATTTTGTAATAGGTAATTTGTTAGATCATTTCAATTTGTAACTTTGATCGAATTTGCTACGAAGACTTGTCCGAGAAGTTTGCTCGAGATACAATACCTATATTTTGCCTTGTCCGAGATCCTTTTGTCTGACAAACAGTTTCATCCGATATCGAGCAACACTTGTCGAAATTGACAAACTCATTAAGCATAAAAGTTGTAATAGACACACAAATCTTCGGTTTTATCGAGTTTTGTGTTAGGAGAGTTATTATCGAATTTTGTAATAGGCAAATTTGTTAGATAATTTCTATTTGTAACTTGTCGAAATTGCTACGACGACTTGTCCGAGAAATTTGTCCGAGAATTACTACCGAGTTTAGGTTTTGCTTTGTCAAGTTAATTTAATCCGAGATACGATATTTGACGGGCTTGTCCGACAAGAGTTTCGAGTTTGATCTTAGATGTGTCCGACAAATGATACCGAATTTGTACCTATTTTGTGATGAATTTGTCTAACGAATTTTGTTACTGGATTTGCTCAATCAAATTTGTTAATCGAATTTGTAACATAAAAAAAACCACATCACAACTTTATCATCTTAAGATCCTACAAATCATTTTCACTTCATAATTTAACAAATCATTCATCATGACTACTTCAATCACAACTTCCACAACTGACAGTCAAATGCATAACAACATCATGGCAGCTGGTTCAAGGGGTCGTCCACCAATGCTTGCAACGGGCAGATATACACAATGACGATCACGTTTCTTACGGTACATTGACACAAAAACTAATGGTGATGCCTTAAGGAAATTCATTCTCGAAGGTCCTTACATTCCTTCTACTGTCGTAATACAAGTTGTGCCTGCAACAGAAAATTCTCCAGCAGTTCCTGAACACACAACAGTTGAGACAATCCTGAACATGTCTCCTGCAAACAAAGCTCATTTTGAATCAGAAAAGGAAAGAAGGATTCATATCGGGTGGTGTTGTGGGTGATGTTGTGTAGGGTTATTTGACTGGAATTGGAGATGAAATATACTCCACTGTTGATGCGTGCAATACATCTCATGAAATGTGGGAAGCTATTGAAAAGCTACAACAAGGTGAATCCCTCAACATTCAAGATGTCAAGACAAACTTATTTTGGGAATTTGGAAAATTCACCTCTCACGATGGAGAATCAATAGAGTCATACTACTCCCGGTTTTACAAGCTGATGAATGAAATGATCAGAAACAATTTGATAAAATGCAAGTCAATGTTCAATTTCTTCAACAACTTCAACTAGAATGGTCAAGGTTTGTAACGATTGTCAAGCAACAACACAAGTTGGATGAAGTTTCATATCACAAGTTCTTTGACATTCTTAAATAATATCAAAAGGAAGTTAATGAACTCCGTGCTGAAAGAATAGCCAAGAATGATAACCCATTAGCACTTGTTGCTACTGCTCAACCACATTAAGATCCTTATTATCAAACATCAAAGTCTCACAAATCATATGCACCAACATCAAGAACATTACTTCCAACCAGATCAAATGCAACTACAAGACACAAAGGCAAATAGATAGCCAAGCCAATCACACCTCCATCGGAGTTCGCTTTTGAAGAAGACAGTGATCCTGAATAAGCTCAGAAGGATAAGGAAATGCAGAAAATTTGGCTCTTATTGCAAAGTACTTCAAGAAACTCTACAAACCTACCAACAATAACCTCAGAACTTCCTCAAACACCATAAACAAGAATGTGGATACTACTCCAAGATACAAGAATGACAATCAGACTAGACAGTTTGGGAATTATAGGACAATGGCTATTGCTGGGGCTAGGGACATTGTAGGTGGTCAAGTAGTGCAACATTCTGGGATACAGTGTTTTAACTATATGGAATTTGGTCATTTTGCTAAGGAATGCAGGAAGCCAAAATGGGTTAAAGACTCCACGTATCACAAGGAAAAGATGTTGCTGTGTAAACAAGCTGAGAAAGGTGTTCAACTTCAAGCAGAGTAATCTGACTGGCTAGCAGACACGGATGAAGAGATTGATGAACAAGAGTTGGAAGCACATTACAACTATATGGCAAAGATCCAGGAGGTTCCTAATGTAGACTCAAGCACTGATTTTGAGCCATTAGAACAGGTATAATACGATACTGGATATAATGTGTTTGCCAATGAAATACAACATTTTAAGCAATCTGAATCCATTAGTAACACATGTGTAGTGGAAATGATTGATAGTAATGTCATTCCTGATTTACCGGATATGTGTGATAATGATATTCAGAATGACCAAAATGCTGTAGAATGTGATGATGAGCGTGTTGCGCTTGCTATCTTAATTGCAAATTTAAAACTTGATGTCGATGAAAATAAAAAGATTCAAAATCAATTAAATTAAGCAAACGCATCATTGACTCAAGAATTGAAAGAGTGCAAATCTACTCTTGTAGAGAATGGTACAACCCTAGGGGAGTCTAATAGTATTTGGGATAGTTGTTTAGTTGCACTTCAAAACAAACAGACTGAGTTTGAGAGGTACAAGGCCTTTAATGACCGTACAGTTGACTATGACAAACTTGAACGTAAGTTAAATGAAACTTTAGGACTATTAGCTCAAAAATACATTGATATAAAAGAAGGTTTAAAAATTAAAACCTACGAAATTTCTATTGTTAAAGAGAAACACGATGAGTTAGTCAAACAGAGTCTTTTAACAAAGTCACATTACGAAGGTCTTGTCAAGGAGAAAACAAAGGTAATAACGGATTTGAAACTTAAGGAAGAAAAAGATATTGACAAAATGATTTGAATGGAAAACCAATTAAAGTTTTTGAATGAAATTATTTATAAAAGGTGTCAATCAATCCAAACCATTCATATGTTAGCACCCAAATGCCCTACATTTAATGGAAGACCTACCTTTGCTAATCTAATATACCTCAAAAAGGCTCAATATAAGAACCATGTTTGTATGAGATCCCACATGACCAATTTGATCCTGCAAACAGACTCGTCCTCGATAGGGAAGAGACACTGACTCTTGAAAGAGAGAATCGAGAAAAATTGAATAAAGACTTAGTGAAACCCTATGATTACACAAAGTTAAATAGTCTTTATGAAATTTTTAAACCCCCAATCCAGGAATATCAAAAACAGTTGGTTCACGCAAATGAAGTAAGGAAGAAAATGTGGAGAAAATCTTTTGTGAAAACAAAACCAAATATTTTCAAAAACATCAATTTCTTACCAGTTTCCAAGTCAATAAGAAAAAGTAAAAAGCATAGAATGTCATGACAAATAACATAAATCATCTTAGAGAACTTGTCGATCAAGCTTGGGTGAAACATTCTAGAGATCATTTTCGTGCCCCAACTGCTAAAGATATGGAAATCCTGATTAAGACATGTTTGATGCCTCTTGCCCTTAAGACTCAGGATGATAGTTTCGCATTTGTTCATCAACTTAAGAAAGAAATGCATGCTGATTTAAAGTACGTTGAATCCCTTGAAAATGAAATTGACGAACTTGAATCTGATAAGGAAGATTTTTCAAACATGTATGATATGCTCTTGTAAGAATGTGTGTCTAATGATGTTATATGTTCTTATTTGCATTCGTTATCTGATTTAGATGCGCACACTGAATTGCAATGTTTATATCTTCATAAAGTCAAGGAATGTGAATGTCTTGCACAAAAGCTTTCGAAACAAACTGAATATGTTAGTAAAGAAGTTTATACTGAGCTTTTGCGAAGTTTTGCAAAATTAGAAAAACACTCGATTTCTCTTGAACTCGCTTTACAACAATGTCAAGACTAAATGAAAAATGACACGGTTTGCAAAGAAAAAGCGTCAAATGTATTTAAAAAAGAACGTGAACAATATCTCAAAATACAAGATTTGAAAGCTCAACTGCAAGACAAGAGCATTGCTATAAGTGAGTTGTAGAAACTCATTGAGAAATGCAAAGGAAAGTCTATGGAAACTAAGTTTGATAAACCATCTGTTGTTCGACAACCAAATGCTTAAAGGATTCTAAAACCATCAGTTTTAGGCAAACCGGCTCCTTTTTCAGACTCTCTTGAGAGGAAAAGTTTTTCACAAACAAAGTCGATTCCCAAAACTAATGTGTCACAGGGTTTATCAAAACCAGTCACGACACAGATTTTACCTTCAACAGCAAGGCAAGATGTAAGAAACACAAATGTGATTAAACCAGGCATGTATCAAATTGACACTAGGACAACACAAACTAGACCACCACAGTTGCCTCAGACTTCTAGGAATACTAATTCTTGCGTGTCTACCTCTATAGGAGTAATTCACAAAACTAATGTTAGCAGGCCACAGCTTAGGAGCACTCAAATGAAAGATAAGGTCATGCCAAACAATAGTCAAGTTAAGGATAAAAAGACTAAAGTAGAAGACTACACTAGGATTTCTAGTATTTCTAACAAAACAAAGTCTGTAACTGTGAGCAATGACAATTTAAAATCAAGAACTTCAAATGTTAATGTTGTTTGTGCTACTTGTGGAAAATGTGTGTTTAATTCGAATCATGATGCTTGTGTTTCTAAATATTTGAATGACGTGAATGCTAGAACTAAGAAGCCTAAAGTAGTGCCTATTAGTACTAGAAAACCCAAAAGTCAAGCGAACAAATCTGTTGCAACACCCCATAAGAAAACAGTTGCATCAGAATCCACTACTCAGAAATCCAAGAGTTACTATAGGATGTTGTATGAGAAAACTAGTAAGGCATGGAAATGGTGGATAGTACAACAATGCCCATCAGGATATAAATGGGTTCCTAAGACAAAAACAAAATGGGTGCCTAAAGTTAGGAATGAGAATGTGCAAAAGAAAGTTAGTTTTGCTATAGATAATGCATCTAGGATAACTAATGTCTTGAAACTCACAAATACTTTAGGATCCAATTTGTCAAAAATTCCATCGTCCTCTAATTCTCTTGCAGATTGTTCAACTCATTCTATTCATTGTTGACTCTGGATGCACAAAGCACATGACGGGCAATCTAACGCTGCTGTGCAATTTTGTTGAAAAATATCTGGGTACCGTTCGTTTTGGCAATGATCAATTTGCTCCAATTCTTGGTTATGGAGATCTGGTTCAAGGAAATATCATGATCAACAGCGTTTATTACGTCGATGGCCTCAATCACAATATCTTCTCTGTTGGTCAATTTTGTGATGCGAATTTGGAGGTTGCTTTCCGGAAATCTATGTATTTCGTTAGAGATCTTCATGGAAATGATTTACTCACCGGTAACCGTGGATATGATCTCTATATAATTTCTCTTCAAGAAATGACTTCATCAACTCCAATCTGTCTCATGGCTAAAGCCTCACCAACTCAAGCATGGTTATGGCATCGAAGACTTTCTCATCTTAACTTCGACTACATCAACTTGCTTTTAAAGAAGGATGTCGTGATTGGTTTACCAAAACTGAAGTATGTCAAGGATCAACTATGTTCCTCTTGTGAAGTGAGTAAAGCAAAAAGAAGTTCATTCAAGACAAAGGCTGTTCCAAGTTCAAAAGGACGGCTAAATTTGCTTCATATGGACTTATGTGGTCCAATGCGGGTTGCTAGCATAAATGGGAAGAAATATATTCTGGTAATTGTAGACGACTATTCCAGATACACTTGGACTCTCTTTCTACGTTCCAAGGATGAAACACCAGAAGTTTTAAAAGATTTTCTCATGATGATCCAAAGAAATCTTCAAGCCCTAGTAATTTCTGTTCGAACTGACAGAGGCACTGAGTTCTTAAACAAGACACTCAATGCATTCTTTAAACAGGAAGGAATTGAGCATCAAACTTCTACTCCTTTGACACCTGAACAAAATGGCGTTGTCAAAAGACGAAACCGTACTCTTGTTGAGGCTGCTCGAACGATGCTTTCAGCTTCT
Organism: Tanacetum coccineum; assembly: GCA_026074375.1. Taxonomy (NCBI): domain Eukaryota; kingdom Viridiplantae; phylum Streptophyta; class Magnoliopsida; order Asterales; family Asteraceae; genus Tanacetum; species Tanacetum coccineum. The sequence continues at coordinate 10,311 of BQNB010085244.1, read as the reverse complement.
AAACTTCCTTTGTTCTTTTGGGCTGAAGCAATTGCAACCGCATGCTATACTCAAAACAGATCTATCATTATCCCAACACATGAGAAAACGGCATATCACATCATCAATGACAGAAAACCTTCAATTAAACACCTTCACATTTTTTGTTGCACTTGTTACTTAACCAGAGATGGTGAAAATTTGGATAAAATGAAAGAAAAAGGGGATATGTGCATTCTGGTGGGATACTCTACTCAGTCAAAGGGATTCAGAGTTTACAATACGAGAACAAGATTAATAGTTGAATCCATACATCTCAGATTTGATGAGATAAAAGAGATGTCTGAGACGTCTGTTACTAATGACACTTCAGGCCTCGTTCCTCAACGACAAAAAGAGTCAGATTATGACAACTCTGGCCCTGACCCACAACTACAAAATGTTTCTCCTTCAGCAGATACAACTGTTCCATCACAACAAGAGTTGGATCTTCTATTTGGTCCTTTGTACGATGAATTTTTCAATGCGGGTACTTCACGTGTCAACAAGTCTTCTTCTCCCACCGACAATTCTGCTCAACGAGACACACTACCTTCAAACTTCAACCGAATATTCACCCTACATCAGTAACCATCAACTCCTACAAATGTTTCATGCTTGATTGAAAACAACAATGATCAAGCAATTTAACTAATCCTTATTTGTAACACCGATACAAGGAAGCTGCATATATCCTCTCTGGGCGATTTTGGTAATTCAAATTTTCATACCTTTAATCAACCATAAGATTCTGAATACCGATTGATAAAAGATCACATGTTAACTCAAATTCATGGAAATCCATCCGCAAGGTTTTTCTTGTATAACTTTGTATACATTACAAAAATTTCGGCATATGTATGATATCTATGATATATTTTTGAAATTTTTATGCATTGGGTATAAAAGTGGGTATTTATTAAAGCGTAGAAAAGTTTTGGTGGTTCCGGGAGTGCCTAAACGCAATTTATCACGAAACGTATACACTTTACGTATCCGATAAAAATAAAATGAACAAAGTTAATAATTATTCTCAAAATAATTACTTAACCCTTGCTTGATGTAAACATTTAATTGTTTGATGCCCGTTTACATTGAACGCTAATTTTTAACATACACGATTTAAACTTAATTCATGAAATCACAAGCAAACGCGTACAACGCTAAAAATAAATAGTAGATTTATCGACGTCGTTAATAACTTGAAAACACAGGGTGTTATATTAGATGGATATCAAAATGGCTTTTCTTAATGGTCTACTGAAGGTGTAGGTTTATGTTGAACAACCAAATGGCTTCATTGATCTTGATCACCTAGAGAACATTTATCCTCTAAGGAAAGCTCTATGTGGATTAAAGCAAGCTTTGAGAGCCTGGTATGATAAACACTCAAATTTACTGATGTCTAAAGGTTTCACTAAATGTACTATTGACCCTACTCAATTCATGATAAGATACGGGGAGGATATTCTACTTGTGCAAATTTACGTCGATGACATTATTTTCAGGTCTACAAAAACTAAATATTCAAAAAGATTTGAAAATTTGATGCATAGTAGATTTGAGATGTCCTTAATAGGGGAAATGAAATTCTTTTTAGGACTTCAGATCCACCAATCCCTAAGAGGTATCTTTATCAATCAGTCTAAGTACGCTTTAGAAATACTTAAAAAACATGGTATGGATAAATGTGATAGCATTGGTACACCAATGGCTACTAAAACCAACCTGGATGCAGACTTAGGTGGAAAACCCAATGATCAAACACCATATAGAAGTATGATAGGGTCACTCATGTATCTGACCTCCAGTAGACCAGACATAGTGCAAGCAGTATGTTATTGTGCACGTTATCAAGCAAGACCGACTGAAAAATACCTCAAAGAGGTTAAAAGGATCTTTCGATACTTAAAGGGAACCATCAACATGTGACTTTGGTATCCAAAGGATTTTAGCTTTGAACTAATAGCATTTTCAGATGCCAATCATGTTGGATGCATTGATACTTGCAAAAGCACTTTTAGAGGAATACAGTTCCTAGGTGATAGGTTAGTCAGATGGATGTCAAAGAAACAAGACTGCACTGCAATGTCTACAGCAGAAGCAGAGTACATGGCGTTATCCGCAAGTTATGCTCAAGTAATGTGGATGAGGACATAGCTAAATGATTATGGCTTTAACTACAACAAAATACCGTTGTATTGCGACTCTCAGTCAGCCATAGCAATCTCTTATAACCCCGTGTAGCATTCTCGTACCAAGCACATCAATGTATCCTGCCATTTTATCAAGGAATAGGTTAAACATGGTATAATTAAACTATACTTTGTGAGAACAGAATACCAGTTAGCTGACTTGTTTATAAAAGCCCTTCATCAAGATCGGTTTGCGTATCTAGTTAGACGACTTGGTATGAGATGTTTGACTCCAGCAGAACTAGAGGTTCTGGCAAATGAATATGCTTGATAGATCTCATCAAACATCAACTTGTAAATATTTTGGAAAAAGAAAATACAAAAATATAAAACCTATAAAACCAAATAAAAAAATATAAAATTTCAAAAAGCAAAATACAAAATTAGAAAATCAAAAATTCCAAAAAGAACCTTCTCAACATGTCTCTTGGAATCGATAACATTTACGTAACTAGAAATGATGATTAATATTGTCACGGGTATGTAAAAAAAGTTCGCGCAAAATTTCAAATGTTTTCAAAACATGTCATTTCTAATCTTCTTAATAGCTTATGTGCAAATCAGTACATAACCTGGACTTCAAATAAAGGAAAGTCTATCTATAAAGATAACTTATCCTAACAACGAGAAAATAAATTTTCTCGGTCTTGAGTGGTTTCTACAAGACATTCAAATTTTTGAGCTTAAGAACAGGATAGTGTACGCATAAGTGCACTTACCCTTAAAGTTAGAAGAGAAATCTTCTAACATGTGTTTTTCAAAGAGTTGAACACAATTTTTCAAGAATTTATCAATCACAATTCAAAAATCTTTCAAAATTGTGTGTTCAACACTCCATCTCTCATAAAACTTTAAAAGACGACAATTTTACAATTGGTACTATCGTTGAGGGGGGGTTTTTTAAAAACCAAAGTTTTAATGTTTTTGAATACATCATCACATGACAATTCTTATGTATTCAAAACATTATATAAAGTCTCTTTATAACAAAACCGTAAAAATGACATAACTTACATTAGAATGGTTGTTATAAGATGATCCAGTTTCTGAGCATACTTTTTCAAGATTTATTCAATAACATTTGATAATCTTTTAAAATTATGTGCTCAATACTGACTCAACCTCAATTTTATACTCTTTTTACAACTTGATGTCATTTTTGTAATGTCAAACATATGTAAAATTGAAGGAGAGCAAGAAGAAAAAGTTCTACAAAATTCATGCTGATAACATTTTTCTCCCCATGGTATTTCCAAAACAAATTTTAATCACTTGGTATTTCAAAACTAAGTGACTTAGTGTTTAAAATAAGGGGAGAAATATGATTAAAATGTGATCTAGAAAATAATAAGTGATCTAAAGACTCAAAGTGCTTTCTACTTCTACCCACATGTGCAAAACACTTTCCTTTATCGATACACATGTGAAGAGGGAGTGTTGATCCCAATGAACAGATCTTAAACTCCTTAGCATGACGTAAGGTTTAGTATCCTTGAATAAATCCAAAGGCACTAAGACTGAAACTTTGAGCGTATGATATAAACTATGCGGAATCTAGTTTATACCACTAAAAAGAATAATAGTAATGTATGTATGACAAACATAAATACAACAAAAACAATAAGCTCAAATATATTAATACGAACACTCTTTGATAGTGTTAGGGTTTACAACCTTGAAGCTATGACAATGACTCATTTTTTGATACATTCTATTTCTATGCCTTAGGACCTCCTTTTATACACCAATGAGTCCTACAAGGCTTACAATACTTTCCTAAGTTATCATGATCTTTTCTAAAAGCAAACATAATCTCTTAAACAAGTACATTATACATATCTTCTTTACAAATAACTAATACTTATCTTCGTAAGTATTCTTGTTCTCCAAACAATCCTTATATCTTTACTTGTCTTTATCCTTCTGACAGTAGTAACTCTTCTAGCAGTTGTAATCCAGCAACATTAACTTTTATACCAGCAGTACTAATAAATATAAGCAGTAGTAACTTTAGTACTAGCAGTACTAATATATACTAATAGTAGTAATTGTGTACTAGCAGTCTTAACTTTACTACTAGCAGCACTAACTACTTAGCATATATTTCAATAAGATCACTAACAGTACTAACATTGTACTGGCAGTATTAATTTTCCACTAACAGTCTTAACTACTTAGAGTATTTTCTTAACAGCAGTAACATTCACTTGAGCAATAGTAACTTCAAGAAGCCTTTTAATCCTAACAATCCTCCCCTAAACTTGATGTTCATCTTCTGAATCTTTAAGTTTCATTTAAAGTCTTTACCATCACCAGGAGGATGCTTCCAAGCACTTCATTGACCATTTTGATGCTTTACCATGAGCTTGAGTAGTTGATAAACCATCTCATTCCACTGATCTGCTTGAAGCTTCTTGTTCAACATGTTTGTGATTGTTATTGGTGTAAGGGGATATCTCTTTTCAACCAACTTAAAGACATGTGAATGTTTAAACCTTACAAAGTGCACTTCACATGAATCATATAACTTCTAAACTGTCACCTTGTATCCTTGTAGAGTTCTCCATACATTACTTTCTACATCAAGTTCAAACATTACTCTCAAATCACCCTATAACACCCTTTCAAAATCTTCCTTTGGTCTGTTATCCCCATGCTTAGCTTTAACTAACTTCCATAAATTTACTAAGTCTTCTTTGTCAAAGTCACTAAGTAGTTGGCTGAATACATGGTATAGCTTTGAACTTCCATCAGCTTTAAATATGTCATAATACCCTGGCTTACCTCTTGTGTGAATTTGAAAACCTACAACTGGTACTTTGGTAGCTAGAGGTATAGCATTGATTGCTATTAAGCATTTCTTAAGCTCTTCTTCCTCTTTATCATCCTCCACTCTTTGCCTTTTGGAGGATTCTTGTACTTGCTTATCCTTTGCTCTTTTCCTACCAATTGATTTCTTTATGCTGCTGCCTTCAGCTTTCTTTTCACTACTTTCTTCCATTTGTACCTTTTCTGAAAGAAGATATTCTTCCATGGGAACAAATCTATTTATCCATTTCATATGCTTTTCAAAAAGCTTTTGAACTTCATCAAAGCTTTTATCCTTTAACTGTGCATGTAAGTAGCCTTCCATGTTCTTCAGATACTATATCATTTGATTTCTTCTTTGAGTTTTAGTAGGAGGTTTATTCCTTATAGCTTCTACTCCTTGTGCTACAAAGAACTTCTTTCTTTCTCTAATAAGTTCTGCCAGCCTTCTTGATTTTTCTTCAATGGACATGGCTTTTCTTTCATTTTCCTATAAATTTGCAGCTAACTTATAATATGCCTCTATCATGGCTTGCTCATTGTCCCATTCTTCATAAATAGCTGCTCTGCTAGCTTCTTCTTGTGCAACTCTCTCTTTTTGAATTCTTTCCAACTCTGCTTGCTCTTCAGCTTCAATCTCTCTTGCAAGCTCTTCATTAAGTTCTATTTGATCTTTCTTTTTTAATGGCTTTTCAGGCTCAATCATTATTGCCTTGCCTTTGTCTTTGAAATTTTAAGAAGGAACTGTTGTTGTTACAATGGATTCAACAGATTCTCTGAAAGCAATTAACTTAGCTCTTTGCTGTGGTGGTGTAGTTATTGCAGGTGTAGCAACAACTGTTGTAGTAGCAGTACTAACCATTGTAGTGGCAGTACTAACATTTTTACTTGATTCTTGAACCAATCTTTTTCCTTAGGTTTTGCACTCTTCATTGCAGCAAGTGCTTGAGCTAGTGTAATTTCTTAAGGTAAATCAATTTCATCAGTACTAACTGGAATTGACTTTGTAGTTGTAGCAGCATTAATTACAGGCTCTTCAATCTCTACAACTATCTCATCACCATCAAAAACATCAGTATCAAACATCAGATTATCATCATTCTCATCATTCCTCCTCTGAGTCTTAACTAGAGTAACTTCAACATATCTGTTAATAGCTTTAATTATACTCCTCCTTTGTTTGGATGCATCCTTCTGAGCACCCAAACTTTTATCATCTGAGGATTCTACTCTTCGTGTAACACCAACCTTGTACAATCTCTTGAATTTGTGAGTTCTTAACCCTGCTTTCTTCTCTAACTTTTTAACTCTCAGCTTCAAATTTGTGATCTCCTGAGCTTAAGCAGTCTTAGTATGTTCCAGGTTGAGGACTCTCTCAGACAATTTGGTACACATATCTATTAATTCAGTGAGTTTCATTCTATCCTCACCACTGACCAGTGGATCATTAGAATGCGTAGGTACATGTTCCTCATTTAGCACATCAGCAGTAGAATCACTAGGGTGAGGAACTTCAAAGTCCTTTCTCTGCTTCCTTCTAGACTGTTTCTTCTGGGGTTTAGATGTAGATGGTTAAGTAGTAATGGGTGTCTGTTGAGAATCAATAGGAATGTATATATCTTCACCCTCTTCTTGATTAGCTTGAACCATCATTGTTGCAAATAGGGGTGTTACTCTCCCAAAAAAATCTTTTCCTTCTCTCTTCATGTTGGCAAAGATTTTCTTTGTATGTGAGGGGTTAACATAAATCTTCTTGTGATGTGACATATCACCAAGTTGTTGATTAATAAACACTTGTACAAATTATGGATACATCAAAAATTTAACCCCTCACTCTAAGTGTTTTACCATAACATCAAAAATATACTTAGACAGGTTAAATTTTTGGTTTGTGGCCAATCATATGATTGCAGAGGCCATAGTGCTACTAAATTCATTCCAGGAAGTTGACTAAGCACTAAGGAATTTCAATATTGTATGAATTAAAAACTTCCATTGTAGAGAAAAGAAAGCTTTATAAAATGTAAGCTTTTGATAAGGTTTTTCATACCCTATTCTTGCCAGTTCTTCAAAAATTGTAGCAGCTGGCAAACAATCAGTACCATCTGCATTTTCTAAGTGAAGATCACTTCTAATACTTGTCTTTGTGATAATCACTTTTTTCTTATAAACTAAGGCTTGTATATGACGTTCTTCATTAACTGTCTTTACCTTTGCTGTTGCCCAGAACTGTTCAATGCAAGATGTGTAGATAGTAGGATTGACAGTTAAAGCATAATGAATTTGGTTAGCATTCAGAAAATTAATAATTTCATGAAACCCATCACTTTTAGCAGGTTTTTCTAAGAATGCAACCATGTTGTGAGTGTCAGGAAAAGTTAAGGTTGACATTGTTTTGTGATTTGATGATTTAAAGATAAAATTGAGTTAGGGTTTAAGTTTAAAGGGCGTTTAAATTTTTTGAAATCGAATAAAGATTCGAATGAAACTCTGAATCAAAGTATTTATAAAATCACCCTCAGTAGCATTAACTTGAACTGACAGCACTAAATTATGCCTAGCAGTAGTAAGTAACCTGGCAGCAGTAACTCAACAACATCAACATAAGCTTAGCAGCATTAATGTATACCAGCAGTAGAAACTTTATGCTTAGCAGCATTAAGTTATATTACCAGTATTAACCTAAGGCTAACAGCATTAAGTTTAAGTTACCAGCATTAACTTCAATTTCATTCCAAAAAGGACTTCTGTCATCAATTAGTTCTTCTCACAAGCTCTCTTTCTGTTTTTATACTCACAATATCTCTCAATTCTTTTTGCTCACAACATCTCTCTTTTCTTTTTGCTCACCAAATCTGACAATTTTATACAAAGTTCCATCAATTCTAATAGTTTCATACTGTCTTCCCCACTTCCAAGTGTGTAACCTCTTGAGAGAGGTGGATCATTAGACTGTTTAGATGTAGTCTCAAACCAAGTTTGAGCATCTGCACCTCCCAATATGGTAACATGGCACCTGGGACCACTACCTGAACCAATTCCCTAATGACTTAGCTCATTAAGTGTTGCCATGGATTGGGTCCTATTGATGTTACTATTGTCCTGCTCTGTATCTAAGCTAAAAGCAGTAGTGGCAGCCCTTTCCATTCTGTCTTCCCACTCCTTATAGATAGTCTCATCTGCAACAAGGTTAATAGGTCTACTAGACTGAGATATCTTAGTGGTCCTTATGGCTTTCCTAGGTTTGTGGGTCTTTTTGTGTTGATATGATGATGGAACAATGATTGGTTTCTTTATGATAGAGTTGAGTAAATGTGGATGTGGGTTGGGGATCAGTGGGTTGTCCTGATCCTTCATCCATATCTACTTGATGTTTCAATCACTTTCATTTATTCTCAATTGACCTCCCCACAAATAATGCTTCAGAGGTTAAGAATTTTCTCAACAATTGTAACTCTAATGATATCCGAGCAGTACTAACTTTGGCTCAGCAGTACTAACTTTTGCCTGGCAGTACTAATTTTCTGCCTAGCAGTATTAACCTTACAACTACTAGTTTTAACTTCAAACCTCATCAATCATAACTCCAACAAATTTTAGCTTCAAAGATTGAGTAATCCAATGCTAGCAATCAAAAAGTTAAATCTGCTAACATCAAATGTCTTTGTGAGAAGATCTGCAACATTGTGGTCTGTGTGAATCTTGATCACTTGAATCAACTTTTTCTCATAAGAATCTCTGATGAAATGGTGCCTAATCTCTATGTGCTTGGTTTTAGAGTGAAACACTGGATTCTTAACAATACAAATGGTACTTTCATTATCAATGTAAATCCTGGTATTCATGAAGTTGAACCCATAAACAAGCATTTAATTTTGAATCCATAACACCTGTCCACAACAATTAGCAGCAACAATATACTTTGCCTCAATAGTAGAGTTGGCAACTATAGTCTACTTCTTGCATTGCCATGAAATTAATCTCTTGCCAAGAAATTGACAACCTCTTGTTGTGGATTTCCTGTCAAGACTAGCACCAGCATAATCACTATCTGAAAAAGCCTCCAAGTCAAATGGTGAATCTCTAGGATACCAAAGGCCCAATTTAGGTTGACCTTTCAAGTATCTAAAAATTCTCTTCACAGCATGAATATGTGAAGTCTTTGGTGTAACTTGGAACCTTGCACAAGGACAAACAGCAAACATTATGTCAGGCCTAGAAGCTGTTAAGTACATTAAAGATCCAATCATTGATCTGTATAAATGAACATCTATAGCTTCATCTTCTTCATCCTTAACCAATGCCTTATTAGTCTCTATTGGAGTGCTTGTTGTCTTTACAATGGCAAAATCAAACTTCTTCAATATTTCAGCCACATATTTGTCTTGGCTAATGAAGATTCCATCCTCCTTCTATTGTACTTGTAATCCTAAGAAGAAAGTGAGTTCCCCCATAGAACTCATCTGAAATCTCTTGTGCATCAAACCTTCAAACTCATCACATAAAGACTTCTTTATGGACCCACAGATGATATCATCAACATACACCTGTACTAACAAGATATCACCTTTGGCCTTCTTGATGAACAAAGTCTTATCTATAGTGTCTCTTCTAAATCTATTTTCAATTAAGTAGGTAGACAAGGTCTCATACCAGGCTCTAGGAGCTTGATGTAGACCATATAAAGCTTTTTCTACCTTATATACTTTGTCAAGGAACTGTGGATCTTCAAAACCAGGAGGTTGGCAAACATATACCTCCTTTTCAATAGTACCATATAAGAAGGCACTCTTCACATCCATCTGGTACACAATGAACCCCATATATGATGCATAGGCCAAAAATAACCTGATTGCTTCTATCTTAGCAATAGGAGCAAAAACCTCATTATAATCAATGCCTTCTTCTTGGGTGTAACCTTGTGCAACCAGTCTTGCCTTGTTTCTAATAACAATTCCTCTCTCGTCTTTCTTGTTTCTAAAGACCCATTTGGTTCCAATGGCGCTCTTGCCATTAGGTAGATCAACCAGTGTCCAAACCTTCTGAAGTTGAAATTGTAGAAGATCCTCTTGCATTGTTTCTATCTAGCTTGGATCTTCCAGAGCTTGAATCACTTTCTTGGGTTCTTTTTGAGAGAGAGAATAGGCAAATAATTAGTTTTGATAATCTTTGTGATTTGTTCTCCTCTTCTTATTAATGTAACTGGCCATAGCATGTTCATCAGAAATCTTGGTCATTCTTCTTGTTTGAATAGCTAAAGTTAAGTCTCCAATGATTTGGTATTTAGGAT
>BQNB010085243.1:0-23120 GCA_026074375.1 Tanacetum coccineum | reverse complement strand
GAATCGGGCTCGATAGTTAATCTAATATTGTATATCTTTCGGGTTTAATCCCAAGCAAAACCCGAGCCCGGGTCCTAGTCAAATATCCCGAACGTCACTTAATGTGTCGGGGTATATAAGTAACTTTTCCACCAAGGAAAAGTAAGTTGGTTCATTTATAAAAATTCCATTTTCCTTTTTTCTAATTTCTCTCTCAACTCTCTCTCCTCTTTCTCTCTCTAAATCAACTCACTTTCTTCTTCTCTTTTCTTCTTCGATTTGTTATATGAAGTGAAAGTGTTATCGGGATCCGACAATCTCTAATCAGGTTAGGTGTATCTATTTGCAACAGTTAAATATCATATCATAGTTTTATAAAAGAGTCTAATGTATCATTATCAAATGTTAGAATTTAGTTAGAGGACCTCACAAATAAGGTTAACTGTAACCCATTCTCCAACTAACCAAAATTTGGTGGACTACATATAAGGAATCACAGATACCATGATTCACAACAACAGACAACATTTGTTGGACAAAATATCAGCTCGCTAAACTTATAACCACCAATTTAATATTAAAATTTAAATAATAAAAGTACTAACCATTTTACACTAATAGTAATAGTAATTCAAACGTTCTATTTTTGAAAAACATATTTCTTACTACTCTATAAAGTATTTGGAACATTGTAAATAAGAAAGAATTAAAATGAAAAATACTTGTTCGCCAAAAAAATAGTCACCGGGTACCCGCCGCCACATTGCGCGGGTACCCGGCTAGTATGAAATTTACATATGAAACAATACAAAGAAATGCATTAGTACTAGTTATTATTGTTTTAGATAGATTATAGATAACTTTTTAACTCGACATTTTCTTATATTCGTTTTGGTTATTTGACATTTTAAGATATTGTTAGTCAATATTCTTTTGCAACCAACAATGTTGGCGTACATGTCTGGACGGGTCTGACATCCGAAAAGGTTGGACCGGACGGTAACAGCCGAAGGGCCTCGAACAAACTGTGTGGTAGCTTCAGCACAACATAGTAACCAGGTAACACTTCGGACCAGCAGTCCATAGCCTACACTCAAAGGAACGCCGTCAATCCAGAATTCACGGGATCTTGTCCCCTAGAAAGATACTACACTTACGCACACACTTATTACTCACGCCTTTCGGCATATATCTTTACTTACTCTCACGCCGGAGCTTGGTCTTGTGGTCACACCCGAGGCGAGGCTGACACGTGTTCTCTCTTATTTACAGCAATCCGAAGGACCAAGTTGACTCGTGTCCGGAGGATGTTCTCATCATTATCGAGGTTCCAATATTTTTCTTAAACAAATTGGCGCCATCCGTGAGACCCAAGTTTTATCTACCAAGGCTATAGAATGACGGGTACACTTCTTAGCGGGGGGACCGATGGTGATGGTGAGACTCCCCCGGTAACTAGAGAAGAGATCGAAGGACACATCTCTGCTCTCAGATCATTAGTCAAGGAGCACAACAAAAAAAACGCCTTCGATCCGATACGCTTGGATTTTGACGAGGAGGATGCTGAGAATGAAAGGACAAGGATAGTAAAGGGGAAAACCATGGAAGACGCTAATCTCAAAAAACCCTTCAAAGAGGCATTGAAAGCACTGTTGACCCACAAAATAATCGAGTTCACAAGTCCCGAGATAAAATGTCGACTAACATAAATTGTACGATGGGTCAGCCGATCCAGAGGATCACCTTAACAGGTTTGCCGGAGCGGCTAACTCGGGAGAATAGCCTAGGCCGGTTTGGTGTCGGATGTTTCAACAGACTTTAAATGGAGCCGTGAGGGGATGGGTTGAACGCCTTCCGCCCGACAACATCAACGAATAGGTGACAACCATGAGGCTCACCCTGCTAGATTAAAGAGGGATGACCGGTTTTAAAAAGGGCACTATAACGGGGAGGCCCGAAGAGGTGACAACCAGAACGCTTACAAAGGACGGGGAAATTACACCTCATACAAGTATAGAGATCAGAGAGCACCGTATCCTCCTCCTAGAAGAGATTACCAAGGGCGCGCTGCTCCGATGCTCACCCTTGATTTTCTTGCTAAACCACCGAAAGAAATTTTGGCAACTAAAACACAGTTGCGTCTACCCCCACCACAACTGATGAACAACCCTAACAGAACTGGGAACATGGACCATTACTGTGATTACCGCCAAGATAAGGGACACCACATAAATGATTGTATTCAGCTAAAGAGGCAGTTGGAAATGGCTCTGGAATCCGGGAAGTTAAACCACCTAGTGAAAGACGTCAGATAAAGGGGGCGAGGAAACCATAAGGAAAAAGCGCCTCAACAAGCTAAAATCATCAACATGATAAGAACTAGGCCAGAGACGGAGAAAAAGAGGAAAACCAGGGATTCAGTGGAAAGCTGGATGAATGTCCCAATCACCTTTCCCCCGGTGTCAGAAGTTGACATATCAATCGAGCCAATAATAGTAGAGGCAGAAGTAGAGGGGTTCCTGGTCAGATGAATGTTTGTGGATGAAGGGGCATCGATGGAAGTGATGTTCGAGCACTCCTTCGAGAACCTCACCCCAACGATCAAATCAAGGTTAAAGGAAACTCAAATTGATTTAGTAGGTTTTGCAGGATAAGTGATAAAGCCCTTGGGGAAGGTCGAACTGAAGGTGTGTTTCGGAAATGTGGGTCTGAGTCAAAGAACCACAATAAAGTTTGTTCTTATGAGGGCACCTTCACCGTATAACATAATCCTAGGCAGAACATGATTGAAAATCACCAAGGAGAATAAGGATGAATACAAGTGGACGGAGGAGGCTGAGGCAGCGTTTCAGGAAATGAAAAAACTCATAATGGACCTTCCATTCTTGATCACACCGCTGCCAAAGGAGACTTTGTACGTTTATCTAGCAACATCGAGGGAGGTTGTGAGTGTGGTCTTGCTAATGGAAAATAAGGGGAAGCAATTCCCTATACATTATGTGAGCCGAACCTTGAATGAAGTCAAAAGAAACTATGCACCAATGGAGAATTTAGCCTTTTCACTGCTCCATGCATCTAGATGGCTAAGAAGATACTTCGATGCACATCCGATAAAGGTAATTACCGATCAACCCATAAAGCAGATCCTTAACAAAGTTGAAGCATCAAGAAAACTTGCCAAGTACATGGTGGATCTAGGAGCTTACGACATCACATTTGAACCTCAGAGTGCAATATAGGGGCAGGTTTTGGCAGACTTCCTATTTGAAACTCCCAGAGGAGAGTCAGTAGAATCTTTTTTCCGAACACCAGAAGTAATGCTAGAAAGGGATGAAACGGAACCTTGGACCCTCTTCACATATGGTGCGTCTAGCACAAAGGTCTCCGGGGCCGGTTCGGTTCTCATTATCCTAGCGGAGTGGAATATAAATATGCTCTTCGTCACAACTTTGACAACACCAACAATGAAGCAGAATACGAAGCTCTATTGGCGGGTCTAAGGATAGCCGGAAAGATGAAGGTGCACTCTTTAGAAGTAAAAGAAGATTCCAAACTAGTGGCTAGTCAAATAAATGAAGATTATGTGGCAAGCAGTGACAACATGATAAATACTTAGCTAAAGCAGAATAATACATTTCAAGTTATTAATAAGTTTTAATCTATTTCTCCCCCTTTTTGTCGAATCCAAAAAGGTAGATCGTCGAGAAGAGAAAGAAATCAACGATGTTAAAGCTCCCCCTTGATGTATACTCTCCCTCGTTTGGGGCACTAAGGGATCGAGCTATGTCCAATTGCTACAAAAACGAGTTAGAAGCACAAGTGCAAGAAATATTTCTAACGAGTAGCAATATTATGACAAATATATATAGCAAGATATGGCTTAATATAAAAGAAGTAGCCACCTTAAACTATGCATGCAAATCACCTCATAATACTAATAAACTAAAATAGAGTCATTCATTCATAACATAGAGTAAATTCATACTTGAAAAATATGAATTTTACAATACTAGAAATTAGATAAAGTAGACATAACCACAATGACATTCTAAGTACTACATAAAAAATAGATGATTATTGAGTCATAGATAATAGCTTTGAGAAAAAGGTTGGGTGAAGCATTATTTAGAAACATCAAAGATGTTTTAAGGATGAGGTGGAGAAGGTGATTCAATGGCGAAAGTAAGAAGATACTCAATGTGAGCAAACATGAAATTCATCTCATCCTTAAGAGAAAGAATGAGATTTCGGTTGTGAAAGCAAAAAAGAGAATTTACCCCATGATAGTGAAACATGTTGAAATAAATAGGATGACATATGATACGTGGTTAAAGTGGTGGTGGTGGTGAAGGTGGTGAAGGAGTATCAAGAATGTGATCAAGTAGAGTGATTAGTGACAAGGAGAGAGTGATATCCAAGGAAGGATGAATATGAAGTGGAAGTGGATTTGAGGGTCTTGGAGGAGCATCCAATATGTCATCAAGAAAAGGGTTAGTTGGTTGAGGAGAAGGTGTGTCTTTTGAAGAAGTAGGTGAAGAGTGTAATTTTAATTCAAAGGAAGATGAAGTAGTTCAAAAAGTGGATGATGTATCTTTGGCTGATGGATTTTTTAATGGTGCATTTGGTAGAGATGGAGATGATGATTTTGTTATATGAGAAGGAGTAGTGGTGTCAACATCTTCTTGAGTTAAGTACACAAAGAGTTTTCTAGGTGGAATGATGGTTAGTTTGATCTTCTTGGAGGGATTAGATGAGGAGGCTTGGGTGGAAGCCATGGGAGCAGAAGTTTGAAGAGAGTTGTTGTGAAAATGATGAAGATAATGAGGGTAATGAATATTTAATCAAGAAGATGTTGATCAAAGAGGTAAGGCATGGGATAGTTAGTTTTGGATTCCAAAAGGTGTTTAAGAAAATGCAAAAATGTAGTTAGGGCTAGAGGAGATTAGTCAACTGCACAGAATCTGAGAGAAGACAGTGAAGATTCTCGTGACTCCTGGGGGCGGTCCCTTAAATAAGGTGGCGGTCCCAGATATATATGGAGGCCGCCAGGTATTTAAGGGGGCCGTTTTCTGGAGGACGAAAATTTTCCCAGTTTTTCCAGAATTTCAAATATGTGCAGAAAATGATACCTTAAGAATTCCCTTTTGCAGCCAACTCTATTGCTTCAAGAATCATCTAAAATTATAACTTTCCAACTAATTCAGATTTAAATAGGGAGAAGAAAGAGTGCTCATCGATAAAGAGATAACTAAGAAAGCATGCATACCATTTTCATGCATATAATCATACTATCCAAATATCATTCAAGCAAGTTTTAAGATGATAAAATTAAATGATCATCCAAGGCAAAATACTTTGGCAAAAGCTATGTACTAAAGTTCTACCAAATAAACCATACGTTTAAGTACTAAAGCATAATACCAAGAAATAAACACCACAAGGCTAAATAAGTATTAATCATAAATAAAATGTAGTAAGCAATTTTCCACATTGCTTACTTCTTCTTTCCCCTCAACAAGTTCTTAATCCCTTTTCCAATTGACCTTAACCCGCTCTGATGCTCATCACGTAATTGGACTTGACGGTTTAAAATTTTGGTTTGACGAGTGTAAAAGACTTTGATGTTCGGATCAATGTTTGGTGGGTTTGAAAAGACTTGAGGAATGTTATTAGACAAAGAATTGACAAAACGAGTGGGAGAAGGAGTGCTTGCACGAGAGGTACCTTCGTCATTTCCATCATTATCATCATCGATGTGATGAGAGGAGGATAGTTGACCGAAGGCGGATGAAGAGGAAGTAGAAGTAGAAGAACGACCTCTTTTCGTTCCATAATCCTTTCGAGTCTTTCGCTCTTGTTAAGCGGTAAAAGGATACATGACATGATTGTACAAGATATAACTATCGTTTGACAACTTAGGATTTTCGAAGATGACATGATCAAACAAGCGAGTTAATAACATACCATATGGTAGAATTAACCGAGATTGTTTAGTGACAAACTCCATTCGTTTTGCAATGAAAAATACAAGATTGTATTGCTCGGACCTAGCGATACAATAAAGCATATGACAAAGACACGCGGGAACATGATCCCGATTACCACCAAGACAAAAGATATTTTCACGAATTATGTCAACCCATGTCTTCATAATAGGTGTGATTTCACGAGTTAAGATTTGATTTTCCTTAACATCAATGACTCGATCATGATGGATACGAGTGACACCATCCTCCCGTTCGACTTGAACGTAAAGTTTGATTTCATCAGGGGAAGGAGGATTTGTTTGATAAGGACCACCCGTTGGAACACTAGACGCCAAGTGGTCAAGTGACCACTTGTCTGAGAAATAACATTGACCTTCGCAGGGAATACCAAGGATTTGACCAAATTCTTCGAGAGTAAAAGAAAAGAGTTGGTTTTGAATGACAAATTTGACAAACATTTGGCCTTCCAAATCACATTTGACGTGGTATTGACTATAGAACTTAAGAATAAAATGAGGAACAATTTGCTCGTTTAATTTGAGAAGACACTCAAACCCAATATGCTTAAACATGGATTCAACATATACTAAGTCATCAAAGTATTGATAAACAACCCGACCCTCGTGAATGTAACGGTTTTCAAAGAATTCGAAAATATGTTTTAGAGGTGCATTGTATTCAATAGAAAATTTTGGAATATAGCTTCTAGTATTTTTGTGGTCATCAGCAGTTTTGCGAGGCATTATCACCTAACACGAAAAGTAAGACATGATTTCATTTTGTGAACTCGAATTGTTAGACAAATTTGTTCCTAGTGTGCGCATATATGAAACAAATGTGGAGTTGTGACTACCTCGACTCTAAATCAAAACCTATGAGTTAACCCAAACATTCCTTTATTTTCTTTTGCTCATCCAAACATGTCAAAAATATATATTGGTTATTCACTCGATTGATGTTCATGAGATCATTATGCATGAATGCAAAAATGTTTTTTGAGTGTATTAACAATGCATGAAAACATTTTTATGATGTTCCTAACGTGAGAAATTTTGAGAATAAATTGGGGTTTTGTTCATGTTGAATTTTTTTACCAAGCACACTTAATTATGTAAATCCTAAGTCTACGGGAAGCATATTAGTTATACATTGTGTTATTATAGTCCTAATTGCACATAAACAAAAGAAAAATGAAAACCCCTAATTTTTGGTTTTGTGTTCAATTGAACCCTAGACTCAGATTAAGAAGAAAATTGATGAAATGACTTACAATTGATGATGTTTATGATGTTAGGATTGATTAATGATGTTGATTGCACCTTTAATTTTAGTTTTAGTGGTTGATTTTGAGTTTTTGGTGGGTTTTGTTCGTGTTCGTCGCATGCTGTAGAGAAGGGAGTATTTGGTTTTGTGTTTAACAAATATGAGGGTGCAGACATAAAAGGCTCATCTGGTGGTGGTCCCATATCGATATGGGTGCCGCTTGATTAAATCAGGGGGAGGCCCTATTTATGGGGGCCGCCTCTAGTGGAGGGTTTTGGACAAAGATTTGGACCAAAGTTTTGGAAGGATTGACGTTTTAATTTGCGTTTCGCCAATTAAAAATGCTTAACATACTTCGGATGGAGTAATTAAGTTGTCACGACACGGAATGGAATGACGACTAGAATCGAGACTAGAAGAAAAGAAGAGAACGATTTACAGAATGTGTTCCATCATTCCTAAACCAAGACGAAAATAATTAAACGATTCACATTTAAGAGGTTTAATGAGAATGTCGGTGATATTATCTTCGGATGAGACTTTTTTGATGGAGATATGTACTTTTTGGACATTGTCTCGAAGGAAGTGGTGACGAATTCTGATGTGTTTAGTCCGTGAGTGTTGCATCGGGTTTTTGCTAAGGTCAATCGCGCCATTGTTGTCGCACATGATCGGGACGTCGTCGAGTCAAATGTCGTAGTCGATAAGAGCTTGTTTCATCCATAGTGCTTGTTGACATGCCTTTCTGGCGCTTACGTATTCGGCTTCGGTCGTGAATATAGCAAGAGCGGTTTGTTTCTTCAAGAATCACGATGTTAGACACCATCTTACGAACGTACAAATACCGCTAGTGCTTTTTCAGTCCACATAATCTCCCGCATGATCAGATTCGGCATATACTATAGTTTTTATGCCGATCTATTAGCCTCGTTTTTAGTAAAGTGATGGTCGTTATATATTCCCAAGCCTTGTATAGGAAAATATAGTTTACGAGAATTAATCTAAGCTAATTGGGCCTAGGTGTCGGGCAAAAGCCTATTTGTTTTATTAGTTTTGGCCTAACAAGGCCCAACCGAAACCCACTAGAGTCCAAATCCCTTGTACTATACATACAACCCTCCTAGTATGTTAGGAGGGTCTTGGTTACTCATTTCTCTTTATGTAATCATCCCTTTTTCTTTCTTCCTCTTTCTCTCTTTAATACCTCTTTCTCTCTCTAGATTTTATTTCATTTTTGTGTGCGTTGATGTGAAAGATATAGTCTAACATGTGGTATCAAGAGCCTAAGAGTGTTTAGTGATTTGTGTGAGTTTTGTTTGATCAAAAACATAAAAAGGGTGCGTTTTTCTTTGGTTATACACGAAAAAAATACAAATTTTTTGGTGTTAAAATCCATACAGTTTGTGTTTTTATGTTAAGAGTATCTTAATTATACTTAGTTTTGCAAAAGTAATCATCCAGAAACGTCAAAAAGTATGTTTTTGATTGATTTGAAAAGTTGGTTTTCCGGATTTTATGAAGGCACCGAAATTGACACTTTGAAGGCAACAAAATTTCCATTTTATGTGCTAAGCGAAATTGCCATTTTCTGTGCTAACCGAAATTGCCACTTGAACCGAAATTGCTTAACTGAAATTGCCACTTTGCTTAACCAAAATTGCCACTAAGGTTAGCCCATTTTAACAGCCGAAATTGCCATTTAGGCTAGCCCATTTTGACACTTAAAGTCAACCGATTTTGCCAATTTTAGTAAGCAAATTTTGCCATTTTAGTGATCCGATTTTGCCATTTTGGTGAGCCGATTTTGCCATTTTTTATGAGCCGAATTTGTCAACCGATTTAGACACAACTCATAATTAACCGAAATATACAATTATTTTCTCAGTTTAATCAAGTTTTGTAAAATCCTGTGCAATACTTATTCTCAATTACTTTCAACAAACCACACTTTAACTCATAATCATTATTCACTAAAACTATCCTAGTATATCATTTCACATCATTTTTGCCATGTCGACTTAACAAGACATTTATACTGCTGGTTCTGAAAACCATCCACCTATGCTTAACAAAGACAACTATATTCCATGGTCGTCTCGTCTTCTTCGTTATGCAAAGAGTAAACCAAATGGAAAGCTAATCTACAACTCCACTATGCATGATCTATATGTCAGACAAATGATTCCTGAACCAGGTGATCCAGACCGTGAAGTTCCTGTTGCTGAAACTTTTCATGAGCAGACTGATGATGAACTTACTGACAAAGATGTAAAGCAAATGTAAGCTAATGATCAAGCGATTCAGATTATTCTCATGGGTCTTCCTGAAGACATCTATGCTGCTGTTGATAGTTGTGAAACTGCTCATGAAATCTGGTTACTTGTTCAGCAAATGATGAAAGGTTCTGATATTGAGATTCAAGAAAAAAAGGCTAAGTTGTTTAATGAATGGGAAAGATTTACTTCTACTGATGGGGAATCAATTGAGTCTTACTATCATCATTTCTCAAAGTTAATGAATGACTTCAAAAGAAACAAACATTTTCCAGAAAAGATTGCCAGCAATCTTAAGTTCCTAAACAACCTATAACCAGAATGGAGATGACATGTTACCATTGTTCACCAAATAAAGGATTTACATGAAGTAGATTACACTCAATTGTATGATTTTTTGAAATACAATCAGATGGAGGTAAATGAACATAGGGCAGAACGACTTGCAAGGGCACATGATCCTTTGGCACTAATGGCAAATTCCAATAATCTTTACAATTATCCAGTATTTCACCAAGATCAACCATCACAGATTACCTACATGCAACAACCACTACCCAACAACAACTTCATCCCACAACCGTCATTCAACCGTAACTACATGCAACAACTAATGCTTAATCTTGAAGACATTTCAGATCCCACAACAAAAATGAACATGGCACTTGTACTAATGGACAAGGCATTCAAACTTAACTATTCTACACCAACCAACTACAATCAAAGAATTTCATCCAACCCCCTAACAGGCAGATTGCTCAACCGGGTATAAATTTGAGTCAAGACAGGAAGATGCTGCTGATTAGAGGTAATGGTAGGAATCAGTTTAGACAATATGCTAGGCAGAATGTTGGGAATCAAAATGGGTATAATGCAGTACAGAATGTCAGGAATCAGGTTATTCAGAATGCAGTTCAGAATCTGGGTGTTTAGAATGTTGGAAATATAAATGGGCTTATTGTTGTTCCAAGGATTGCTAATCAGAATGTGAATCAGAATGGGAATGATAATGTTGTAGCAACACAGGCTAAAGGTAATGGTAATGGTAATGGGAACAATGGAAATCAAGTAAGGTGTTACAACTGCAGAGGAATCAGTCATTTTGCTAGGAACTGCACAGTCAGGCCACAAAGAATGGATGCTGCTTATCTTCAGACTCAGTTACTGATTGCTTAAAAGGAAGAAGCAGGGATTCAACTCCAAGCTGAGGAATTTGATTTGATGGCTGCTGCAGGGTATCGTGATAAGATTGAGTAAGTCAATGCAAACTGCATTTTGATGGCTAATTTGCAGCAAGCATTGACATCAGGTACTCAGACTGACAAAGCTCTCGTCTATGACTCAGATGGATCAGCTGAGGTACACCATTATAAAAATTGTTATGATAATGATATATTCAATATGTTTACTCAAGAGGAGCAATATACTGAGTTACTCGAACCCATTTCTGAACCAAACCAAGTTCAACAGAATGACAGTAATGTTATCTCTACAGTTTCTAGTGTGGAACTAAGTGGGGAAACAGTAGAACAAAATCCTGCTATTGTTGAAGAAACACGTGCTTATTTTGAATCATTATATAATAGTTTAGCTATTGAAGTTGAGAAAGTCAACTCGGTCAATCGCAAAATGAAAGAAACAAATGCTGATTTGACCACTGAGCTTGCTAGATATAAAATTCAAAAAAAGTGTCTGGAAATTAATCAAGAAAAATATGATAAGCTTGAAAGATGTTACCCAAAGTTTGTTTATCAAGAGCAATGTCTTACTAAAAAGATAAATACACTTCACTTAATTTCGGCTAAAATGATAACGACTTTGAATGAGGAAATTGCAAATTTAAATAATTAGCTTTTAAAAGAAAAATCAACTGTTTCTTATCTTCAACAAGAGAAGAAAAAGTTGAAGTCTGATTTCAAAATACGCGAAGACGAGCTTGTTGATAAACAAATTCAACTTAAGAATAAGATAAAGGAATTAGATAACATTTTGGTAAAAACAGGTCAATCGATTCAAACGATACATATGCTTTCATCTAAGCCAGACTCGTTGTACTACACTGAACACAAAATGGCTTTGGGTTATCAAAATCCTTTTTATCTCAAGCAAGCTCTGCAGAAACAACAGAGTTTGTATAATGTCAAAGTTATATTAGAAAATCATGATCCTCCTGCTGTATATGATTCGAAGGAGACACTGCAACTTGCTCAAGAGAGTAGCTTAAAAATGAAACAATTGAACAAAGAAATAAAACCGACAAATTATGCAAAGATTAATCAACTTTCAGAGGTTTTTGTTTCTCAAAAGGCCAAGTCACGTGAAGAGATGTATTTTTCAAATACTTCCAAAACGGCCAGTGTTTCCAAATCAATTTCAATACCAAATGAAGAGTTTTCGGATGATACTTTTCTCAGTGTTGCACGAAAATTCCTAAATGAGGTAAAAACCACCATTGTGACTCTTCAACATGTTGTAAAACAAAAAATGACATTAGATATACACAATTAGTCGTCTACTGCTCATCAAGAGCTTCACAAAATTGTAAAAGATGAAAATTTTCCTATCGTCAACCAAGTTGATGCTAGAGTTCAAAATTTCGAAATACAATTTTTGAAAAAAGCAGCTAAATTTGTTCGAGACTTCAAATCTCTTGCAAAATAAGCTGAAGAATCTCTTGCTAAGCACAAGGCTTTAGAATATGAAATCGAGCGTATCTTGAAAGCAGTTGTCAATCAGGATATTATGTCGATTGTGCAAAGTAATTCTGTTGTAGATACATCAAATCTCCAGACTGAGCTTGAACGTACGAAAGAAAGGTTTGAAAATTGTATCATTAAAAAAGGAAAATGAATATGCTAAACTTTGGAATGATTGGTACAAAAAATGTGAAGAATGCAAATATGACAAAATTTCGTACGATAAAGCTTACAATGACATGCAACAAAAGATTGAACGGTTGCAAGCTCAGTTGGGAGATTTTAAGGGTAAGAGTCAGGATAATCCATGTGTATCAGATACCCTTGATCCTTTGTCTTAGAAACTAAAAGAAAAGAATGTGTCCTTAGAGTTTTAGGTTTTGAATTATGCAAAAGAAAATAAACATCTTAAGACCATTTACAAGAACCTTTTTGACTCTATCAAAGTAACACGGGCTCAGACCAAATTAATAAGTGACTCTTTGCAAGAAAAATTACATGATACCATTTATGAAAATGCTACGTTAAGAGCCCAGTTATCTGATAAGGTTTCTGAACAAAAGGACACTACCAAAGGTACGAGTGCGAATACTATGTTTACAAAGCAACCAATCTTAGGGAAACCACCTTCTTCTTCCAAATCAAAATTGTATTTTGTAACTCCTTTTCCAAATTCAAAGGTTATTCCTAAGGTTGGTGAGACGAATGCTTTGTTAAAACCAGTCACTTCAAACTCGGCACCTTCCACTCGAGAATCAAAAGTTATGAAAAATGATTAATTAAACTAAATATAATCTATACTACTGGTGATAACTTTATGAGTATTTACTTAATCATGCATTACTCATTAGATTGTTTCTCCTAATCAGGTGCATTGTCACTCTAGTGAGATCTGTGTATAAGTATTTCCTGGGTCATGAACGAAATTACATGAACCCGCCGTCTATTTAATATTCTATTAAGGCAACACACAAGTAAGGTAGTATGAAGACTATTACAAGGCCCCTAAGAGTATATTAAATACAATTGAAATATCTTAAGAGGGATCAACCATATTGAGGGCAAGGTAGTATAAAGATTGTTACCAGATGGTATCCTTTCTACACACTCGCGTTTCCCTAGACGTCTATGCAATTTTTTAATATCTTATGGCTAGTTTTCTAAAGCCTAACGCGCATATTTATCACAAGAAGCAACAGTAAAAGGATCTACAATCCAACTTTCATGCAATCATAAGTACATATAAGGGAGGGTTTAGCCTAACATGTTATAAAAGAAGCAAGAACATAGATCAATCAAACAACACATAGACATATTGAATGATTAAAGATAAATAATCTTACTTGATTAAAACATGGATTAAGGTCAGTTACAATAGGGTTTTGAGGCCCTAAAGACGGCCTAAAAGCTGACAAAATACTTAGGGTCTGGCTCCCCAAAAGTTATACAAAGTTACACACATAAAACTCTATATTCGGTTTTGTATATATAGAGAAATCGCTGCGACGACGTCCAGTCGTAGTCGCGACGCCGTCACAAAGTATAATGTTCTAGGTCTGATTTAAGTTGGTTACGTCTTGATGCCGTCGTTAATTTTCTGACGCCGTCATTAGAAAGATCGTGACGGTGTCGCTTTATGCTTGCGACGACGTAATCCACCACTCTATGAGCTCGATGTCTTCAGATATTTGGTGTTTAGGTCCTTAGGTTGTCCGTTTCTTCTCTAAATGAGCCCAAGTCACGTGTATTTCCTCTAAATGTCATCTAAGTGCTAAAAACCTAAAAATAAATGATTAAGCACATAATCTGGGCATATTTGCATGATTTAAGGGGTTAAATGACCCTGAAATAGTGTATAAAATGACACCTCATCAAATACCCCTACACTTGGGATTTGCTTGTCCTCAAGCAAATGGGCTTTTCTACCTAGACAATAGCAATATTGGGGTCATTTAACCTACTCTTTAAAAGCATTTTACAACACAACCTTCTAGACCTCGTAATTAAAAGCACGGAAAGCATATACTAGCACCTCACATAAGTGTTTGGGATTCTCTCTTTCACTCGGGTGTATAATAAATTATAACAACTATGGGAAACGGAAAATTAAACACTCATTACCTGTCATAGCATATAAATTACCATAGGCTTGGTAAAGGATCAAACCTCCACCGCTAGGCGCAAGTATTAATCATTACTATCAAAGAGGTCTTTTAAAGGGTTGTGGGGTGTAGGTGTAAGATAACATTAACAGAAATGGAAATGGATGGGATACATTTGGGGAGTGACTTTTGGGTGAATTTAGAGTGGAAGGGTTAGCTAATTATTTATAAGAATACACGCTGGTTTGGTTGCTAAGCCAAAGACTCAGACAAGATATACAAACTCTACAAAACTCTACAAAACTCTACATCCATCTCTTTATTTTTCTTTTCCTGACTCTATAATAAACATAAACATAAGCAAATGGCAGCCCGTACATTTTCACTTTTTTATATATATATATATTTTCGAATTTTTTTTCTTTCTTTTTCATATTTTTTATACACTTTTGCCCTGCCATTGCTTAAACATATAATACATCATGGGGGTTTATAGATACACCCTTACATTTGAACTTTTACATACTCGATATTTACAATCTAACTAATAACCCGAATTGAGGTTCTATTGGGGGTAATAAATTACTTCTTCTCCAATTCTTCATAAGATGAATACTACCATGAATCCCAATCATCCTAAAATAGTATTTACAAGGATAAGGACTTAGTAACCGTGTACTTAATAATTAACTTGGGTTCAAACAATAATGTACTAAAGGTGAGTATATTTAAGGTAGGCTAAGGTGATTTGGGTGTAACAATTAGTTCAAGGGTTAACAATGCTCTTCATTAATAGTTCGGTTTAACAAGAAAATTACGAGAACCGTGAAAAAGGATAAGCTCAGAGCGTTGTACTAGGCGTATCCTGCACTAAAGATGTGTGCATGGCAAGGGTGTGGGATAGTTATATAGTCGATGTGACCATAATAACAATTACAGGTTTAAAACATGAGTTAATCCTAGTGTCTTTTTTCTAGCAAATCCTAATACTTACTATGTGGTCTCAGAATGCATCACAAAAACAAGTTCTAGAACTTAATATACTATCGGTATACTCATATACTTTAATACCGATACCAATGCTCCAGAAAAGGTGACAAAGACCATACGTACACATCCGTAACGACAGAATAGACACATATTACTGCATTTGAACCTTAACTCGAGAAAGCTAAAGGTATAAATTATCTTGGGTATCAAAAATGGATGCTCGAATTCCTAAAGATCTAAAGGCGAACCTCACATTTTTGGGATGAAATTTTAAGGGTTTTTGTGCTAGTCATATACTTTCCTATCCATGAGAGGCTATTAATACTCGGTTTTCGTCGGTGTGTGTCATAATTTTTTTTTAAAAATTTGGGTCAAAATTACCTTTTACGCTATGTTTCGATGTATTACTCATCATTTTAAGGACAAAGAAAATGGCAATTGAAGGAATAGTTTCTAAGGCTTATTCCCCCTACACTAAATTTGAACATTATCCCCAATGTTCTGTAGAAGTACCCGTAAAAATAAATAAAGGGAAAAGAAAACAAGTAAAAGAAACTAGTACTCCCCTGGTTTGCTCAATAATGGGGAAGAAACATGAGATAACTGGTTAAATCGTCCTCCAAGAATCGTCTAATGAAACTTCCTAAGAACTTTCAAGCTTCTTCTCATCAAATATAACCTATATTCAAAGACAAAGACAACTACACCAAGCATAAAATCGGCGGGATATATATAAATACAATGAGAGTCTAGGGTTTGACTCTATGAAAGCAGTAAAGATAGGATGAGAGTAATGATGTAATCATAGGTTTCTGCAGGTTTATAAAAGAATTACAAATTTTAAATGTTGTGCAAATTATTTTTCGAAAATACTTGAAATTTTTTGAATTTTCCTGTAGCTGGGCTCACGACACCGTCATGATAAATCCTGACGCCGTCTTTAGCCTCTGGAAGAATTTTCTTTTTGTTTTCTTTGAAAAACTTCCTGCATGCGATTATATAAGTTATTTCCTTTATGAATTACTGCATGAAACCTAGGATTAGTCAGTACAATCATATGACTCGAAACTGACGCGAATTAATCTAAACAATTTATTTCTCATGTTTGAATTGGTTCTTAAAAACCGGATATTTTATCTACACTTATTTTGTTGCAAAATACCTTTGATTAAAATTAAAACGAGGTTAAAGACAAAACAAAGCATGATTACAAAAATGATGAATTCAAACATAAAAGAATAAATGAAAAGAATTAAAACACAAGACACTCCTGATATGCGATAAAAATAAACATTGGGTTGCCTCCCAAGAAGCGCTTTTCTTTATTTATGAGTCTTGTAGCTAGACTCGAAGTCACACGTTCTTACGTGACTTCTTCTTTGCTTTTTCATGCCTCTCTTTCTAATTTCATTAGGTGTTGAATTTCCTTGCTTATACTTTCGTCTTCTCTGTATTCGGGTCATAAGATTAGGCTATCTAAGTAATAGGTTTTCCCATGGTTATCATTATTCTCAAGGACAAAGGGAGGTATGGAATTGGTATCTACATCTTTAAAGTCTATATGGTTAAAAGTTTCCATCTTATGAGGCATCTTAAATGTAATTTTCTTGTTATCTTTTTCGAATACAACCATTCCCTCTTCCTGGTCATAAACAAGGCCAGTTTCTCTTACGAATGGTTTTCCAAAGACTACTTTTCCTAGTTGGTCGTCTATAATGCTAGTGGTATCCTCCAAAATCATGAAATTACATTCGTACGTGAAGTTTCCTACAAAAACTTTTAAACCCCTAACTCTTCCTACAAATTTGTTGTTCTTACTAGGGTTGGATGGTTTATGTCTCAACTCTAACCCTTTACTCATGATCCATTTGTAATGCTGTTTAGACATAACATTAATTGGTGATTCTAAATTGATGTAAGCTTGTCTTTTAAGGAAGTGACCAACCATGCATAAGATCTTAATGTTATTTAAGTTTATGGTTCTTATCTTTGCCTTAACCCAAGATGGTTTGGGGTATTTTAAGAGCCACTCTTGATATCCTAATTCTTCTAAGGTGGGGAAGGTTTCAAAGTATTCTATGTTATCTGAACTGACTAATGGGTCAACAATCTTTCTATCCTCAAGCCATGACTCGATTTCCAACTTTTTTTTATGATCAAGAAATTCACTATTAGAGGTGAAACTAGTTGGATTCGCATTCTCCATAATGAAGAGTGGAATAGTCAATGAAAATTACGAACAAACACACAAAGAAAAGATAGACTACAAGAAAGCTAATATAACGAAAATAAAATCTCACCTGAAAGGATTCAAGCGAGTAGAACTAAGCTAAACTAAGTTCGAAATCTAACCATTCCCCGACAGCAGCGCCAAAAACTTGATGCGTGGGTCGTAAAGACTTCTATAGGAAGTTATGAAAAGTTGGAATAAAAAGGAAAGAGGAATACGAAAGTCAAGTTTTTAAGATTATAGGTGGAAAATGGCAAAATGACTTTCGTATGGGTCGTATTTATGTACGAAAGGATCTCAAGGGACTAAAAATGACAAAGTTCAAAAGTAACTTTCGTAGGGTCTCAAAAGTGTACGAAAGGATCTCAAGGGACTGAAAATGACAAAGTTCAAAAGTAGCTTTCGTAGGGTCTAAAAAGTTTATGTAAGAAACTTGAGGGACTAAAACTGACAAAGTGTCAAAGTTATTTTCAGAGATATAAATAGATGGTTACGAATGAAACCTAATTACTTTTGTAATATCAAGGTTTCATATATTCTCTGCCATTTTGAGCTTTCGTATCAAAGATCTTGCAATCCAAATCGTTTAAACGATCTCTTGTGCTAGAAAACGTAAGAATTGTGTCCTATTTGTAATCTTTGTGTTATTAATTGCTTAATTTAATTGAATAAATAGGTTTCGGTGAGATTTAAGGTTTCGTAAATTTTAAAAGTGTGCAAATATGAAATTGGTTGAGGCAAAATAATTGTATATACCTAGTAATTGGATTGGAATTCATTGATCATTGGGAATATCATTTTATGGATAGAAATCATTGGTTTCATAACTAAGAAAGGTTTCGTAATGATGAGAAAATGACTTTAGGTTTTTAAATAAGCTTAAAACGTTGAAAAATGATAATTAAAGTTGTTTAAAAAGGTTGAATTATTCAGTTTGTAAAATCAAGTTTACAAAAGTCATGTTTCTCTGGTTTTGGTTTCGTAAACATAGATGGGCCAATTGGTTTCGTAAAATGATATTTTGGGCTTAAGATGGGTTTCGTAAGGTATAATGGGCTGAAAATTTTGGGTTTTAAAAATGATAACTTAATTGGAAAAAGTTTTCTCAGAAACTCAAATGGGCTTCATTGCTAAACAAAAAGGTATCTTACGAAAACAAATGATAAATTTTGTTTTTCAAACACATTTTATATAGATAAATGGAATAAATGGTGAAGATTGTGTTTGGTTACGACCGTTTCCTGAATTTAACAGGATGAGGAGTGACCAATCTACTGACCATCCAAATATCATATATAAGATCATGTTTTGTTTAAACAAATTTTTTTGGTCAAAGTGATCAATGATTTCAAAATAAGAGAAGGAACATAATATGGTGTCGGTAACCTGTAATCACCTCACTTCATAACCATGGTATACGAATTCAAGGAGAAAAGAGAAGGGAGATATGAAGAAGTTTAGAGAGAAGTTAAAGAGAGAAATAAAGAGAAAGAAAGTGAATGGTTGAATTGCAAATGTGAAAAATTACAAATGAACCAACACCGTCTCCACACTTGGAGAGGGGTATTTATACTTAAACCATAAGGCTTACACGCCTATGGTATTTCTATGGGACGAGCTTGGGATTACTTGGGCTTACGCCTGATACACGTGATCGATTCGCTTACATATATGAAGCTGTTTACCCGTTCTAGCCTATTACAACATATAATTAAATAAAGACCGAGCTTTCATGATTAGTAGCTGAGCTTCCTTGTTCGACTCAATATTTTAAGGCTAACAATATCCCCTGAAGCGAGGCTTCCTGTAGATTCTTAGCTTCCATGTTAAAAAACATATTTTGAGGCTAAAAATCTCCCCTAATGTGTGGTCTTCTAATTCCTGAGGTGAGATCTTGAATCTTGCTTCCTTGGACTTTGTTGAGATTCCTTTGTCTTTAAGTTCTTAAGTATTTAGTCTTTATTATGTTGTAGGCTTGTTCCTTCATGCTATGTGATCTTTGATCTTTATCCTTTGTCATTGTCTTTCGACTTTGTCTTTGATTCCGAGATCTTTAAATCTTTTCCTTGTTTGTCTTTGTAATCTTTGCCATCTTGCGATCTTATATCTTGACCAACATGCTCATACTTTGCATCTATTTGAAAGCTCTTTAATAATCTTACCTGAAGCTTAATTTCTGAGGAGGGATCATTAATATCAGAGTTTGCAGAAGTCTTTGTCTTTAATTCTTGAGCTTTCTTGATTCTTAAATCTTGATGCCTATAGTATGTCTTTGTAGTTTGAGCATGAGCATGTGGTAATGAATCCGACTCAGCTGGAATGAGGTGTCTCCATCTCCATCTTTATATGAATCCTGAAATAAAATAGTCATCAAAAAAGCTTGTAGACGAATATGGCTTTGTCATTCACCCGGATTTGGTTAGATTAACTTTGGTTTTGTGAGGACAAACATGTGATCAGGTAGATTCAATTTAGAAGAATCTCCTTGACAGGATTTCCAGATTTAAGCATAAGATCCTCTAACACAGATGTATTAGATTCACTATGCTAGCTTGTTCTCAATATTGGAACGTCTCAAAGCAGATAGTATGATATGAGTGAATCAGTTAGTTACTATCTGTAACACCCGCAAAATGGGTCGCAGCGGAATAAGGATCCGGGGCGTATTACTTCAAGATCAACAGCACAAGATATATATAAGAACGACACAAAAAGTCGTTTAAATTGATACATTGGATTTAATTATAAGACATAATACAAAAGCATAAAGCTTTACTTGTTCCTTGTTTAATATTACAAAAGACAACAATACAATTCCCAAAATATGATGCACATAAATCTTTAAGTGTGCAATCCAAAATGTAATCCAATGCATCCTTGGCACCTCATGCCTATTGACCTCCTGAAAACATTGCTTAAAACGTCAACAAAAATGTTGGTGAATTCATAGGTTTATTTATTTAAATTATGCAGGACCGCAAGACTTTCCCCGTGATGTTACAACATATGCCAACAATCACAAAACCAGATTACTGTTGCACTAAGCTCATGACACTGAAGCTCAACCTATATTTGCTATTTTAGCAGTTATTTTGCCCGTACAGACGTTGTAACCCGCAACATCTATGTCCGACATGGTCAACGTTCGTTCCCGGTGATAGCTAATCACCCAAACGGGGAGGTTAATCCTAATAGATCTATTTATAACATTCGCGCTCACATAATGCAATTAACAACTACATCTATGCAATTGACAGTTCATGATAATGGGCTCAGGAGGGTTATCGCTACTTAGGCAAACACATAATCAATATACTTTAAACACTTGCGTCCAATTTATAAAACAAAGCATGTTTTCACCCCAAATAATAGTAAATCAGTAAAACTGTAAAAGTGGGGCTATGAACTCACCTTGAGTACTGAAAGTCCAAATAATCACAGATAAAACGTCACGCAAAACGTTTAGATGCAACCTATTTAAATTAAGGTCGTATAAGTACTGAGTACTTTAATTAATAACATTGAATATAATCTTATAGTTGTTACATCGTACTATCGTTCGGGCTATCATAATTAAAGAGGTCATGACATGACGTACGAGGAGTTAGGACACTTTAAATCGTAAATCCAACAACTCGTCGATACGCCATCCGAAGAGGCCTCATTATGAAACTCCCTAGTATTATAGCACTTTGATAACCACGTAATATTCTATATAGCATAATCACCGACTAATCGTTTTAGTAAAATATTATTTATAAAGTGAAAACGTTTATAAATAACCCTTTTGTAAAAATGACCTAATTTGGTCGTTTTAAGTCCGTTGCTCGCGTTTCTCACGCCCACGTCTTCGTAGTAAGACGAGTGATCAATATATTACATTTTCAAGTTTTTAAGATTCTGCGATGAATAGTAAGTGAAAACATATTTATAATTGTAAAACATTTATAAATATCTGAATAATGTAATTATAGTTATTCCTGGTAGGGTATTAGTTACTCCTGGTAGTGTTGTAGTTACTCCTGGTAGTTATAGTTATTACTACTGGTAGTATATTAGTTACTCCTGGTAGTTATAGTTTATTTTCTAAGTCTGACCCGACTATAATGACCCACTAAATCACATTTTCATGACTCGGGTTCTAAAGAGAATTTATGCGAAACGATATTTTGAACAACTTTCCAGTTCTGTCCGAGACCCGAAACTCGACCGAAATGGGCGAAAAAGCACTCGCATCAGATCTGATGCAGTGTATTAATTACCAAAAAGCCAGATTTTGCCCCCGCCTTACGACCCGTTATCACTCGCTTTTAGACTTAAAGAACCTCGCGGGGAAGTAAAACGACCTTCCGAACGACTTTCATGTTTCGGCCGAAGGCCGAAACGGACTCGAAAGTGCCGCAAATACCATCTTAAAATTCTGACAGAAACTACTAACTTAACAAATGCTGGATTTTTATACCTCGAATATATACCTCGTTTTCGCTCTAACTTTTTCGTTATAAATCCGTTTGACAAGTTTCTTATCATTTTGGAATCGTCATGAGGCGTATTATTTTTATATGAGGTCAAATCCACTGTATGAAATTCGAACTAAAACAGCCCTTGTATTATTCTAATGTATTCATTTATAAAAAGCTTGTTTCATTAACTTTATAAACCCTAATTTATACTTAAACATGTTTAAACTTAAACCATATGTTAACATACTTTTACATCCATTTTTCCATGATATTTATGACAATATGACATAAGAAAAAGTGCATAAATTCATAAACATAAGTGAAAACTCATTTTACATATTTAAAAAGTCCTAAGTGGTGATTTAGCCATATATCATATAACACATAAAATAATGATAATAAAAAGTATAAAGGAATTAGGAAGACCTTAGGGATGATGTATGAGATGAGAAATAAGTGCTAAACCCGTGTTTAGATTCAAAACTAAAGCTTACAAGCTTATAAACCCTAGCTTTCCAAGTAAAAGCCCTAGCCTTCCCTTTTCTTGATTATTACTTGCAAATGGTGATTCAATGCTTGGAAACACCTTAGAATATCTTAGGATAGATGTGTATAGGGTTGTATGGATTGTAGAAAAATTTTGTATGATTTGTTTAGGGATGGCTTTTGAGCTGTGGGTTTTAGAAGAGAAAGAGAGAAAGAGTATGAAATTTTCTTAAGCAAAAGAGTAAGTTTAATTCACTTATGCATGCATGTATATATAGGAAGAGAAAACTAGATATTATACTTGCAAGTTTGACTAGAAAAATCAAAGGGGAGGGGGGGTGTGCCGTGGGATATCAAGGGGACAAGGGGACAAGAAACAAGGGCTTAAGGTCTTGGTCTCTTGGTTCCTTCTAATGGGAATCATCCCATGAAATCAAGGGTTAGTGTTTACTAGTTATTTTTCTTTTCTTTTATATATTTACTTACACATTTATAAAAGAAAAGTGTAAGCAAACTTTTGATTAATTGTAAAGTGTAGTTTTTATATAAAAGTATACTTGTAATGTCTTGGTTATTTTGTAAAGTATTTGTTATCTTGTATAATCATATGAGATGTGTATAAATATATATATATATATATATATATATATA
>BQNB010085242.1:0-28524 GCA_026074375.1 Tanacetum coccineum | reverse complement strand
ATCTGTCCCTCTATTACATTATAACATGACACTTCTTCTGAGTTTTAGAACTTATTAGAAATTATCACATTTTTTGGACGTAATATTTAGGCTTGAAAACGACACATTATCATAGGCTTTTATCTCTTAAATGTAATGTAAATCTTAGAAAGATTGGACACTAGGACTCAAAGGATAGTTTGAGGAAGCGACTCGAATAGGTGGTTTGGAACAAAAGATTGCAGACAAGTATTATTATGATCAAATTTTGTTCTGAGGTCACCCATTTCACCTTCTTCCTTATTCTACCACTCTGATTATTTTCTTATCTTATTGTGCAAGATGTAGCTGGTTTCTATGAATGTTATACGTGTCGGGCACCGGCACATTGGTATGTGCTTAATTACACATACCTTTTACCTTTAGAAACGAGCTAAAATAACCAAAAACGGACTTAAAATGCCAAATATATGCTTGTTTTGCTAATTGTATTGTGCAGGAACGGATAACTAAGAAAAGGACGAAAAACAAAGCCAAAACGACAAAACCGGACTCGGAATAGAAAAGACTGTGAAAGACAAAGCCAAATTGAAGCAGAGAAGTCAACTGGTCAAAGTCAAAGTCAACACCGACATGGTCAAGTCAAAAGAAAGTCAAAGAAGAAAAAATATAACTATAGGGACTGAAATTGCAAATTCCCTAAGTTATATTTACACAAGAAAAGAGAGAAAGAAAGAGAAGGGCAAAAACTGCCAAGTTGTCAAAATGATACTCCAAGGGGCATTTCTGCCAATACCAAAGACTTGTACACCACAAGGACTTGTGGTGCAATTTGTTATATAACCCTCAGGGGGTGTTTTTGCCAAGTTTTCAAAATTATTTAACCACAAGGACGTACGGTGCAATGAAACTTAACACCATGAGGGACAAACTTTGCCCAATCCCTAAACCTTTGCCCTGTCACTCTTTTTTTTTTTATAAACCAGTTTTTCCCGCTTTTTTTCCCCACAACCAAACTCACGGGTTCACCTCAACCCTTTTACCCTGTAACCCCAATTCCCCCATGGACAAACCTCCCCCCTCCTCTCCACTATCTTTCCCACCTAAAAAGAAGCTTTGCCATGTTGGCAATCCAAAAACCCACCACATTCTCAAGGGTTCGGATCAAAAGTTTGGGTACCAAGGCAAAAAGGGAGGGCTAGGATGGTGTTGGTTTTGCTCTCACAACACAAACACAAAGAAGCTTCCCAGCTTATAAAAGAAGAAGAAGACAGAGGTTCAAGTTAGCTAGTTTTAATTTTCAGTTTGTAACTTTCCTTAATTTTTAAGCACTTGTACTTTTTTATCTCTAGGCTTGTACCTTACTATTTTGAGTAATGAAATTCAGTTTTTAAGTTTCAATCGTTTTCCTTTCAAATTTAAGCTGTTTTTACCTCAATAAGCTCTCATAAGCTCACTTGAGCTTATTCTTGTTAAAAAGCTCAAATTCAGTTAAAAACTTGTTAAAAGTCATTCATTCACTTGCTTTGTTCAATTTATATCAAAATATGATCACTTGAGTTCATTTGATTCAATTTTGAGGCTAATTGGAAGAATAAGCTAAAATTAGCTTATTGAACTTTAAGCTCAAGGTATAGAGGCTAGGAGCCACATAGGTTTTGAATTGAGGTCACTCACTCAGAAAGAGTGACCTATAGCTTCTGAGACTACAAAGACAAGGTTTTAATTCTCATTTTCAATTTAATATAATGTTAGCTTAATTAGATTTGCTTAATGTTTTTCATGAGTTTTCATGTGTGCTTAATCATGATTGATTAGTTGCTTTTTGCTTGCTGTGAGTTTTCATTATTAAGTTTTTGTGTAGTTTTCATTTCTTTAAATTCTGTCATATTATGTAGTAATAGGCTAGCTGATAAACTAGCTTATTTTTCTACATAAGCTATTAAATTCTAAAAATTTCAATGCTGTAGGTTATTTAGGTCTTATTTATAGTTATTTAGGTGATTTCTTTATTAAAAGAGTTAGAATACTTAATCATGCTGGATTAGTTGTCTTTTATCTATTTTGAGTTTTCATAGCTTAGTAATTGTTGAATCTTTCATTTCCTTCAAATCTGTCATATAAGTAGGAAAAGCTAGGTGAGAAACTAGCTTATTCTACTTGATAAGCTGTAGCTTTTAGTCCTTAGATAGCTTTATTAGGTCATTTTAAGTGAAAGTAGATATAAAGTTTGAATAGATTTAGTGATTAACTAGATTTTAAGTGGACTTTATTTTAGACAGTTTCAGATAAGGTGTGTTTGGTTTAAGGAGTATTTGACTCTTAAAGTCAACAATACTCTGTCAAAACTCTTCATACAGTTGTGTTAGGATATAAACTCAAGCTTTAAATAAGTTTTAAAGGTTAGATTAGTGAATTTAAAAATTTAGAGTTTAAAAAGCTTTGTTTGCACCAGGGCAGTTTTAACTCAAGTAGATTTAGTGATCAAGTGATTCACAAGTGCTTTAGAGTACAAATTGGTTTAGTGTTTACTCAATTACATTTAGTGAGTAGTTTATAAGGTCTCACTCTAGGAATTAAGTTTGCATCTAAAACTTTGGTCAATTGTATCAGCAACAACAGTTAATGCTGTTGTTGCTAGCCACTTTTCTAGTCCCTTTTAAGCATTAGAAATTAGGAGTTAGAGTTTGATATTAGATACACTTATAGTACTCCATTAGTTTTTTAGAATTTATCATTTAGATTCCATTTTTAAGCTTTTAATATGGCTTATTCAAACCTGCAAAAGTAGTATAGCAGCATTTAGGATCCTAGCTTATTTTCTTATTGATTTCTTATTTCTAGTTGGAATTTTTAGAAACCTTTTATCTAGGTTTGCTTAATATCCATAGCATAGCTTATTTCCAAAGTTTCAGCTTTTAGGATTTAGTAATAAGCTGTTTAGCTTATTGGAAAAAGCTTAAAAACAGTTATAAGCTAAAACTTGCACTTTTCATAAGAAAGTTTCTTGTTATTCTTGTTAATCTTAGCTTATTTCTTTTTAGATAATCTTAGTACACATCACAGGCATCAAGTAGCTTCTTTTGTTTTTCATTTTCATCTAGAAATAAGCTTGAAATAAGCCATTATCTAGAAAAGTTCTTAAACTCCTTGTTACTGTGAACAGTTTCAAAAAGCTAAGTTTTTTTTGCTTATTGAGTTGTTAAAAGTAGAAAGTGCCTTCATTAAAGTTGTAGAGTATAAGCTCCTTAATAACTTTTTAGTTTTAAGTTTTTGCTTATTTTCAATTTTTAATAAGCCAAAAATAAGCCATAGCGTAGGGTTTGTTTTGTAATTTCTAGATAGTATAGGGGTACCCGTTTTCAATAGAGTGTAAAATTTAGACAGTTTACCCGCCTACCCTTCTCTTTCGTTTATTACACTTTCTACCCTAGACTTTTAGGAAAAATAAATTAGTTTTATATTTTTAATTTTTAGTTTGATAAAATTAGGTTTAGGATTTTAATTGATAAAATTAGGGCACAATTAGTTTATAAAATTTGGGCATTTTTGTTCTATTGATTTTCTGCACCTTTTTAGTTGTTAAAAACCATTTTTCTTTATTTTTCCAGTTTAATTTGTATTTTCTAGGAATTAAAATAGATTTTTAGCAATTTCTTTTTCTTAAACAATTCATAGAAAATAGAAAAATGTTTGGAAAAATATAATTCTTTTTGTAAAAATTTTCTTTTTAATTCTAGTATTTTTGAAAAATAAAAATAGAATTTTAGTTTTAATTTTTTTAAAAAGTTTATTTTTAGTAATTCATTTTTCTTTAAAAATTCATAAAAAATTCAAAAATAGCTAAAAAATTCTAATTCTTTTTCCTAAAATTTTCTTTTTAAATTTGTGATTTTTAGGTATAAAATTTGTTAAAAGTAGTGCCTTAGATTTTAAATTTCAATTTTAGCTCACGTTTTTAATTTTCGTGTATTAAAATTTCGTGCTAGTTAATTGTTTTTAGTTTGTGCTATTAAATTTGTAGTGTGATTCAAAATTCAAAAATCCTTTATCAATTCTTGACTGTATCGATTCTCCAGCACAGCCTCGTTGGGGATAAACGACCCGGGAACATTCTATACTACTTCTCGGTATTATTGATTCTGCTTTTAGACTATCCTTACTATATATATTTTATATTTTATTATATATATATATTTTAAGGTGTGGTTTGGACGAGTCATGCATCCTTCCATAACAAATCCCATAGCTTGGCCAACCTTAATCATTTCATCTAGGACATCTAAAATGGACCCTCCCTCCTTACGTGAGATCCCTTTATCTCGGCCCTCAGAAGAGCAGTTTAAGTTGGAATTCACCACACCCTCGAAAATGCAAGAGTTACAGCCTTCTGACTTACTTTGAGACCGAACGAATTCAACATCTTCTGTATGTTGGTCCTCTTGAAAATGTGAATTCTTAACTGGTGTAAAACCAGGGGGATATGGAATGCTAGTATCTGTACCAAATTTACCAACGTCTTTGTCACGTTTATTGAGTAACTCATAGATGTTGAAAGGGTCTGTCGAACCCTCCTTAGCATTAGGCGACTGGCCTTCATCATTAACGAATCTTTTCATCTGCATTTTTTTTTTTTATTTTTTCCCCCCCCCCCCTTTTCCATAAAAATAAGGGGGGGGGGGGGGGGAAAAAAAATAGGTCCATTTAAGTGTCAGAAAGAAACAAACTAACACTGTCACTCTCGACTTCACATTATTCAACTTACTAGTCTCAACAACATTTTCAACATCCCCTTTAACGGACTTCATCGTCTGATAATGTACTACCCTGGAGCTTCATTTGAAAAGACGTAAGACCCAACAAAGAGTTCTTTAGAGGGAACCCTAAAAATACCTTCCCTTTCACTATGATCTTGAAAGATTCAAGGAATGTTATCCGCCTGATTTGGTCTTACAGACGTTTCCTTGCAAATGAGATAGTCATTACCATCGTCAACTCCTCCCCCCCCCCCATCTCCTCACCCCATTTTGCGCCTATCTTAAGAAAAGTGTACGAAACCATGCGATGAAGGGGCACCCTCATATATCTACCTAATAAAAAAAAAAAACTAAATGGGCCGGTCCATGGGCCGGTACTGTAGCTACTGTAGCTACTGTAGCTACTGTAGCTAGCTGCCAAAAACGGCAGCGTTTTATGCCGCCTATAGTCCATGGGCCGGTTACTGTAGCTACTGTAGCTAGCTGCCAAAAACGGCAGCGTTTTATGCCGCCTATAGTATATATATATAACTAGTGTCTTACTAATCATATAGATATAATTACCTAATGTCTTACCACTAGTAGTAAACTAATTTGTTAAAATTATGTTGCTATTATGTGTTAACCATGATTGCGGTATTTAAATAAAATAATAAACGTGTAAAATAGTCTCTAAAAACACACAGCTATAGACATGCATACAGAGTGTTTAAAAGATATCAAAATTGATCTTTAAAGAATATGCAATGCGTCTTTAAGCTAATCTGTTTAAAGCCTAATTTTTAAGTAATTATTCTTTCTTTTGATAATTATGCTTTCGACATTTTGGGCAGATCATGCACAGCGGTATAGAAATTTAAATTGGTTAAATCTTTTATATAATAAAAAAATTACACCAGTTTAAAGTTTTCTATAAAATTTGATCTTATAGATTAAAAATTGGATCAATCAGGTCGCTTGATTTTGATACGTAAATAAATCGTGCGATATGATTGATTAAAAAAAGTTAAAATTCAATTAATTTTGGTCACAAGCGAAAAAATTGGTGGACAAATTTGATAAAGAAATTTGATGGAGAAAAAAATATAAGTATTAAATTTGTGAACAAAAACTTTAAAAAAAAGATAATTAATAAAACTTTAGTGGTTTAATTTTAAATAAAGAAAAAATTACCAAACAAGTCTAGTATTTTGTACCCATTTTAACAATCCAGGCCTTTTTTCATGTTTTTACCAAAGCGACCCAAGATTCGTAAACTTGTGCGTCAAAGCGCACAAGCTTTATGCATACAGGTGCATTTGAGTTATGCACCAGGCACACAGTGATATGCATACATAAGAAACAAGTGATGCATACATAAGGGAAAAAGTGACATGCCCTCGTACGAAACAAATAAACCAACAAACAAATTAGTACAAACTATCAAAGTGATATTCATTGAGCCCAATGAAGAACTTACTAGCCATCAGGTAATACAAATTTATCAGTAAAGTAAAAAATTTGAGTTATCAAAGTACAACTAAAAAGTGCACCAGGTAACAAAAACAAGACTTCATGCATCACCATAATGGCTCCTATATTATGTTTGGAGACATGAATGCTGTCAGAAACGTGCCCACTAAAAGAAGATGTAAAAACTCTTGAGAAGCGTAATACACGTAATTTGGAGACCTTTTCAAGAGGGTATAGTGCAACAGGATCCATGGTTACTATTAAAGGAACAACGCAAATCCTTCGTACCAAGAATGAAGGCAATCT
Source organism: Tanacetum coccineum (assembly GCA_026074375.1). NCBI lineage: Eukaryota > Viridiplantae > Streptophyta > Magnoliopsida > Asterales > Asteraceae > Tanacetum > Tanacetum coccineum. The sequence continues at coordinate 22,030 of BQNB010085242.1, read as the reverse complement.
ATGGAAGATACCCTGAGAAAATTCATGAGTGAATCAGCAAAGAGACACAAAGAAAATTCCAATTTGATCAAAGAAATCCGAGCTACAACAAATGTTGCCATAAGGAACCAAGGAGCATCGATCAAAACTTTAGAGATACAAATCGGGCAAATGAGCAAGGTACTACAGGAAAGAGGATTTGGAAGCCTACCAAGATCAACTGAAACAAACCCGAGAGATCAAGTCAAGTCGATTTCTACCACTATTGAAGTTGATTCATACCCGATACGCTGTACTGGATCTCCCCAATACGTCGTATCCACTGGACAGAACAGTAAGCCGGTGTACATGTCGACAAATGACGGTTCCTTTTCCAAGTCATTTAGATAATCATTATTATGAAGAAAAAGAAGAGGGAATCTATGGACCAAAATTCACGGAAGCTTATGGAGCTTCACATATCAATCACACCATACCTCGAAAGGAAAAAGACCCAGGAAGTTTCACTTTACCTTGCTTTATTAATAATGTTTGCTTTGATAATGCCCTTGTTGACCTAGGAGCTAGCATTAGTGTAATGCCTCTCTTGACCTACCTTAACTTAGGATTAGGTGAATTAGCTCACACTAGGTTGACAGTTGAATTGGCGGATAGGACTGTGAAATATCCAAAAGGAAAAGCTAAAAACGTACCAGCAGGAATTGGTAAATTTACCTTCCCCATAAACTTTATAATTCTTGATATTCCCAAGGATATCAAAGTGCCCTTGATCCTTGTAAGACCATTTTTGTCTACCGCTCGGTCTAAGATTGATGTTTATAAAAGAAAGATTACTTTAAGGGTCAGGGAAGAAAAGATTATTTTCAAAAGTGTTAAACCTGCTATTAGTTTAATTAGGAGGGTCTATATGCTAAGTTTGAGAGAAAGAATGGAACTTGGTTTAGAAGCTAGGCTTATGGGAGAGACTTTGGTGTTAAATAGATCATTAGACCCCTTCTTGGAAGATTACATTAGATTAAATGATCTAAATGAACCAATTGAGATTAAGAGAAATCAAGGAGATGATTTGATGCCCACCATTAAGGAAGGTGAGGTAATTGAGGAATTTAGAACTAGGGATGAAGATCTTGATACTGGAATTGATGATTACCCTAGTTATTGCGACGATGATAAGAAGATCCATATAAATTGTGCTCATAACTTAAGGTTTTCTTGCATGATAGGATTTGAATTCACTCACGCTAACTTTTTCCCATTATTGTATGTCAATGTGATGTCCAAAAAGTTTCATAACTCTATAAATGAAATATAAGATGGTGTACAAAGGGAATAATGTTGTAGGAGCCGTAATGAATGTGCCTATTTTTGTTGGAACTTTTTCCGTTGTGACTGACTTTGCAGTTTTAGAAAATATGGATGCTTATCGTGATGAAGAAATGGACGATGTTATTGTTGGTGAACCGTTCTTGAGAGAAGTTGGAATTAAAGCAAAACGGTTCCAAGGGATAATTACCCTTTACAAAAATGATGATTAAGCAACTTACCAAATGGTGCGATCACATCCGATGTTTAAAAACCACACTAATGAGCAATGCAACAAGATCCCACCATTACTGAAGGACCCGAATACATTCGAAATGCGAAGACAGAAGAATGGCTCGCACGCGGGCACATTAGCGTGCATGAGATGGAATAAGACGAGAAGCTAAAGAAAAGTCTAACTTAAAGACTTTGCTGTAAACAAAAGTGCTTCCCGGGAAACAACCCGGAATGTTATTTAATTTTGTTATCGAGTCTGTCTTCCCAGACATCAATACGGCGTATCTGTTCCATACCATACGGCGTATTGATTGTCTGGACGTTATCAGTCTTTATTTATTTATTGCACTTTAAAGACATTATTGTTAGATTTTGAATACAACGTATTCATTCATCTGATACGCCGTATCCACCAGACTGACCCGTAATTATTTTGTTTAGTTTAGTTTAAATTAACCGTAGATACCAAGATAGGAATACACATGTTCTTCCTATATTTTCTATAGGACCTCGTGAAAGAAATATCGACGAATATTGGTGGAGAATTTAAAAATCTAGAGATCCTGAAGTGTTGGAGTCTTGAAACTTCAAGACGGCTGTTCAACACAATCTTGCTTATAAACGCAATTTGGAGAATCTACAGAGCAATTATCAGGGGGGTTTCTCATTCTAATTCTTTTTAAATTCCCGTATTTAATGTTTTATATATATACAACGAGGACGTTGTATAATTAAAGTGGGGGGATGGAATTAGAATGTTTACTTGTCCTATTTTTCACATTAAAATGCTTAAATTATGCTAAAATTTAAAAAAAATTCAAGCATACTTTTGTGAAATTACATATTACATAACCCGCACACAATAACCCTTGTTAGATATTGTGAGGATTTAGCCTTTCCGTTTCCAAATGTTTACCCAAATTCCACAAAATATGAGTGTGTCGGTGATGTTGTAGACTTTAGAACTTGGCTTGGTATATCACTCGAGACCGCAATGATAAGTACTATGGATTTAGATGGAGTAACTTGTTTAAATTGGTAAATTTTAGGATTACACCCAAATCGCCTTTACATGTTGCTTATTAACTAACTACACCGGTTAGTTAACCTCCCGTTTAAACCCTTTTCCACTCTCATCTTTAGAGTGATGATCCACTAGAACAACCCGTAGAGCCAATCCTTTAGGAATTTACACCAACTATTTGTTTCGTTACACCCTTACACCTTAACCTACCCTGTTAGATTAAGTTTAATTTACAGTTGCTAGCTGCTTAAAGTGTAAAGTTTGTATTTCCCCGAGTCTTGTGTCATTTTCTATCTTTAGTGAGGTTGGAAATTTGCACATTACAAATGGGAATGTATATTAGTAGTCAAAGCTCATGTGATTTTACTACCATCACAATTAATGGTGAGTCCGAAGAACGAAGAACTACCGAAGGAATTATCCGGAATTATTATGATCGTGAAGTTGGTGAAACTACACCGAGATTTAAAGAATAGTTAGCAAAAAAATCAAAAAAATGAGAAAAATACAAAAAGAGTGAGAAAGAAAAGTTTGAAGATAATCGTTTCGCAATTACCGAAGGAATTACACGAAGGATCGATTATTCGTTGATACGTCTTAAAAATCAACGATGTAAAGTATTGTACAAAGTGGAAGATATCGCCACTTGCCTTGTAGAGTATGTAAAGTTTTGGGACGATTGGGAAGTTGACCGTTACAGGAACGCCAACTTAGGTTGTTGTTTTTGATCTATGATCAAGACGTTGTAAATAGTCGTGTCTTTATCATGGTAACGGTCGGGAAAAAGTGTCTAGCAACTTGTATCTTAAGTCTTAATCTATTTGTTTCTTGATTTTTATTTAACAACAATTTACTTCCCTCTCACCTGATGATTAGCCGTTGGTTTTACGCGAATGAGGATGTGATCGAGCGTGCATGTCTATTCCGTCGTTACGGCCATGTATGCATGTCTCAGCTGCCTCGTTGGTTTACGACTTTTGGTGAAAGTTAGAAGGTTCCTACCCTATATCATTCTTCATCCTAACTGTTGGTTAAATTCGAATGAGGATGTGATCGAACACACATGTCTATTTCGTCGTTACGGCCATGTATGTGTGCTTCAGCTGCCTTGTTGGAGTGGTACTTCTGGTGAAAGATTGTAGAATGATCAACCGTAAGCCTTTCCATACAAAAACCCATATTTACCTTTATAAACTTGTTACTCCTTAGCTTTAGCGGTGGAGATGTGTATCCTTGCCAAGCTTATAATAGAATACTCGTCACGACCGAGCAATTGAGCGAATTAGTTACATGTTACCACATAGATTAGTTGAGTGATTTGAGTGTTTTCATCTTTCTATTTCGTGAGGTGTTTGGTTGTGTACTTGTAATAGATCAAATAAATGCTTTAACGGAAAATATCCTTAGGGATACATTTTTATAAACTTCTAAAGGCTACTTGAGGACAAGTAGGATTCAAGTGGGGGATATTTGATGACATCAAATAACGTCTATTTTATAGCATCATTTATCCCATGTTATTAACCCATTTTGTATAGTTATTGCAAAGAATTGTTACTTAATCGTTTATATTTGAGAATTGCAGTAATTATGGAGTAATTAGTGAAAGATAGCAAAAGGCGTGCATTCTAGAGCTTAAATAAAGATATTTTGAAGATTACTATTCTGAAGACCAATACGCCGTATCCATCAAGGAAGATACGGCGTATCCGTGCCTGCACTCACCAAAGACCGCATAAGATAAAAGATTAATACACCGTATCCAGAGGACTCAATACACCGAGATATAGAATCAATATAATATTCTAGAGCATATCAAACGTGGTCCCTACTCCAAGAAATCCCCAATACGCCACTTGGATACGCCGTATCGAACCGACTTCCAGACCTTATAAATAGAAAACTCAAAAATGAGTTTTTAAGTGTGCTAAATCATATTTTCGATACCTAAACCACAAAAGTCAATTTTCAAAAAAGAAAAAGATCAGAAGAGGTTGAGCAACGTTATCAATTCCATAGGAGACAACGTGTAATTCCATATACTTTAGTAATCGTTCAGTTTTTGGTATCATTCTTTAACTCGGTTAGTTTACCTTGGCTAAATAGTTGCTCTTGTATTTATTATGACGTTTGAAGGCTAATACCTTCGGGTATTAGCCATTATTATGAATATTTGAATGTTTGATATTTGTTTATCTCGATTTTTTGATTTATCGTTAAGTGCTTGTTTATGTCTATCAATTTATACTTGTTTACGCGCTTTTGTATGTGGCCTATCATTCAACTGGATCTAGTGAAGCGGACCAAGCAGATCTAGAGTCCAAGATAGCTCTCCATACAGTAGTTTATACATCTAGAATAATAGTTACACAAATATTGTCCTTCTAAGTCTGTGTCTAGGATACGCTTCGGGCTTAACTAGTTAATTAGATATTGTTAATGGTTTATTGATCGTGTTGACTAGTAGGTGACCTAGATAATTCAACAAGTAACGTTCTGATTCCATTGGATAGTTGGACGAGTGGACTACTAGTGTATAGATTGCCATTAAGCGGTAAGTGGGTAAACTCTTTATGAGCTAGGGTTTAACAAGATCACTATTGCCTTAGATTATAATCAGCAAATAAGGATGCTTTATGCGGATGCTTTAATTATGACAGAATTAATGTGTCTAGGTCTTAGGATGATATAACGCCTAATTCTAAGAATGATATGCCACCTCGAGAGAAGAAATCATTGCACTTAATAAACAAACCAACGTTCTAATCAGATTAATAATGGTTGCTACAGTTTTCTTATATAAGGTTCGACCGCTCTTTTATCTTTTATTAATTAGCTTGTGTGTGTAACAGTGCCTTGAATTGATTGTAGACACCAACTAACCCGTGCCAGTCTCTCAGGCTAAAAAACCCCCATTTTCCCATTAGAATTAGGATTTAGACTGACATAGGTTTAACATAGGTTTAGAATAGATTAGAATTAACATAGATTAGATAACTGAAATATTAATTAAATTGAGAGATTTAAAATAACATAGATTAGATAACTAAAATATTAATTAAATTGAGAGATTTAACCTCGCTTCAAGTGTTCGACCCCCTACTTACCACGAAAGTACTACCGATCGGGTACACTGCCCGTCAAAGTGTTGTTTTTGGTTTAGTCGGCAAAATATAAATTTAAAACTTGAATCATCTTAAATATACCATACAACGACAGCACATCAAACATTTAATGTACAATGATAACACATCGACTCATCCGTCGAACATCTAAAGTACAACGATAACATATCGACTCGTCCGTTGAACATCTAATGTACAATGATAACATATTGACTCGTCCGTTGAACATCTAATGTACACCAATAACAAATTAACTCCTCCGTTGAACATCTAATGTACAACGATAACATATCGACTCCTCCGTTGAACATCTAATGTACAACGATAACATATCGACTCATCCGTTGAACATCTAATGTACAACGATAACATATCGACTCATCAGTTGAACATCTAATGTACAACGATAACATATCGACTCATCCGTTGAACATCTAATGTACAACGATAACATATCGACTCATCCGTTGAACATCTAATGTACAACGATAACATATCGACTCATCCGTTGAACATCTAATGTACAACGATAACATATCGACTCATCCATTGAACATCTAATGTACAACGATAACATATCGACTCATCCGTTGAACATCTAATGTACAACGATAACATATCGACTCGTCCGTTGAACATCTAATGTACAACGATAACATATCGACTCATCCGTTGAACATCTAATGTACAACGATAACATATCGACTCATCCGTTGAAAATATATTCTACAATGACAACACATTGACTCATTCGTCAAACATCTAATGTACAACAATAACATATCGACTCGTCCGTTGAACATCTAATGTACAACGATAACATATCAACTCGTCCGTTGAACATCTAATGTACAACGATAACATATCAAGTCCTCCGTTGAACATCTAATGTACAACGATAACATATCAACTCCTCCGTTGAACATCTAATGTACAACGATAACATATCGACTCATCCGTTGAACATATAATGTACAACAATAACATATTTTCTAAATTTTAGAAAATATTATATTTTATTAATCGTCGGATTTGAATAAAAGGGCTATGCGTTAAAAATTTAACCGCTTTTGAGCAACGAGAAATCAACGAGCTTCGAATTTTTGGCCTACGAATTCCAATAATATTTTATTTATTTAATAATCTCATAAATAAGTTGTATGAAATTTAAAACAAATTACTTTTATTATTTTACATCGAGATATTGTTATTTGAAAACGCCCGGTTTTAATTAATTGCGAGCTATGCTTAAAACAATTATCCGTCTTGAACCGTACGTAAATTAAACTTTTCAGAAAAGTATCCCGTTTAATGTAAAATTATTTTTATCATATTCGTTTTTACCTCGTGGTTTCGTCTTAACTCTCGTTTTATTTTACGTTGATACCCGTTAGCCTCAAAACTACCTACCTATCTTAAAATTTATACCCTAAACATCAAAATAACTATTAATCCAACACAACATGCCACTTATACCACTCATATGTGGTGTGGCATGATGAGAGAAATGGGGCAAGACACTTGTCTTCTTATTTCTTTGTATCATGCATGGTCAAAATATATATAAACCACCATTGACCCATTTCTTTTTTCTTTCTCATAGTTAACAAATTTTGATAGATTGCTCTCTCCCCCTCCTTGTTCTTGCCGTACACCTTAACCCACAAAACCCTCAATTCATACCAAAATTTCTACTACAATCTCTTGTTATATTTACACCATTTGATTCCTCACATTCAAAGCTTCATTTACATACCATAAAACCTATCATTTATAGACTTTTGGGGCTGATTTAGAAGAATAATATGAAGATGGTCATGCATGTTAAAGAAATGATGTTCTAGTGAAGCTTGGTGGCTAGGAAAATTAGTTGTTAATAACTATTTTGGGTGATCATTGTAGTGAGCAATCTTTCTACCTTTTCCTAAATTTTTCTTATAAGAATACTTTGATATTATTACTTGTTATAAAAAATATACATTTATGAAGTATGATATGTTTAGGATATGTGTTATGCTAGCATGAGATGTTGATGGAGTTTCAAATGAGTTAGAAAATAGTTTGGTTGTTTATTTATGGAGGCTGTTTTGGAACAGTATGCAAAACGTAATGTTTGCTCAATTGATTTGGCTTAGGGTCTGTAAACAAAAATCATGGGTGTGAACATATATGTGTCTTGGCATGAAAGTATAGTTGGATGCTCGAACCAATTTATTATTTATGAGTGAGGATATGTCAAAATACTAAAATGGGTCATCTGGACTTTGGTTTATGAAAACGTATTAAACACCAGGTTAAGGAGGTTTTAAATGGTTTGGGTTTTAAAGCATGGGTCAATACTAGACATCATAGGGAAGCTATAGCACTTGGCCCCACCTCCATTGCTATCCTAGATTAGGAGTTATGATTAAAATGGCAAAAGTAAGAAATTCAGTCAGCTTTCTGTTTTGACTTAGGTTGAGTAAAAATCTATTTCCCATGGATTGGTAAATGGTATGAGTGATTGGCTGAATGTTTTGAAAACTAGACTTCAAGGGCTTTCCAAGGGTGAAAACCTTGGGTTTATACCATTTATAGATTAGTAGATACAGGTCCCTAAACATGAGCAAATTCCAGAATTTCGACTTTTACGTCTTGACTAAAAATGACAAATGTGTAGATAACCATACCTAAAATTGGAATTAAACGGCGAAATTTGGTAGACGTTTAATTACATATAAGAACAGGTCATTCTGTCAATTGGTAGTCAAAAATACTTTAGTTAATTCACAAGAAGCCATGTTGCGCATATCTTAGGAACATATCCTATATTCGTCAAACTTTTCTTACGTATTATTTTTACTTGTATATTATACTAAGACGCGTCACGTATTTTAGGTGGTGCGTAAGGGATTTTATCTTGTTCAAGACTTATTATACTTCTGATCTCTTTGATATCTTGGTGAGTTCATAGCCCCACCTTTGCTCTTTTAATGGTTTTCGTAACTATTTTCGGGGTGAGAATACATGCTTGTTTTACTAAGTAAAATGTTTCTTTTTACTACTTAAGCGTTACATGAATTGTTTTCACTAAAGCTTTGGCTTGCTTATTACATGATTTCGATACATGTTTGATAATTGTGGATTAGCAATTGTAATGTATTGAAGCTGGAATTTGCTTAGTAAATGTTTGAATAACATTGGATTATCTATTACAAAACCGTGAGTTTATGAAACCCATTACTTTGTTTTAAATTTGGACCAAGTGCTTGAAGATTATGCCCGCCGATTAAATGAGATTATTCGCATTAGTGGATATTGCCAAAAGTCCCCAGATTTGAACATATAATTTCCCTATAGTGGGGAAGCGCTAATACATTAAATATATCTATGGGTTGACAACCCCTCAGATGGTTATGGATCAGTTGATAACATGAACATCCTGTTTAGGACGTTTGTATTGTAAGTAAAAAAAAAAGGTATCTGGCAATTGTACCTTGTATGGGGCAAAATTTGTGAGCATATGAAAAGATATATGCCGTGTCAAGGCGTCGGTGTCAAGGGCTCATGGCGATAATGTGGAATATGGTATTGGCGAATACACTTTATGTAATGATGGTTTGGTTTGAACTAAAAGCTTGTGGTCCATTACTAATTATTACTTGATTATTGAAATCACTATTTGGATTTTTGGAAATAATGCTTTGAAAGGTTGTAACGCTACTTTTCTTAAGGAAATATCATTTGAATTATTTCAATGCGGTTTTTGCTAAAAACCTATGAATTCACCAACATTATTGTTGACGTTTTTGCATGTATTTTCTCAGGTTATTATCTTGTTAGCTGAGCAGTGGGAGCATTTTCGGACGCGTGGATACATAACTATGAAGGACTTGGTTTTCTTCAATTCGATAAAATGTTTTCTTTTATTAATACAAATAGTCACGCTTTGAACTCATGTAATCTGTTAAATTATAAATTATTGGACCTAAACTTACTCTGATTTGATTAAATCAGAATGTGACCTTGTTATTAAACGTCCTTTGAATCGTTTTCTGTAACTTGTGTGTATGAACTATGAAGTAGCACCCCAAGTGGTATTCCGCTGCGTTGTTGTGATTTTGGGGGTGTTACAAACGATAACATATCGACTCATCCGTTGAACATATAATGTACAACAATAACGCATCGACTCATCAGTTGAACATCTAATGTACAATGATAACACATCGACTCATCCGTCAAACATCTAATGTACAACGATAACATATCGACTCGTCCGTTGAACATTTAATGTACAACGATAACATATCGACTCGTCCGTTGAACATCTAATGTATGAGAAGAAGTAACATATCAACTCGCTGTTAAACATCAAATATACAACATAACATATTGACGCATACCGAATACATCTAATGTACAAAGACAACATATCGACACGTCCATTACATCTAATGAATAGCCATATCAATTTTGACTCCATCCGTTGAAAATATCTAATGTACAACGATAACATTTCGAACTCGTCCGTTAAAATCAATGTTACAACGATATCAAATCCGACTCGTCGTTGAACATCTAATGTGCAACGAATAATTATATCGACTCATCCGTTAAACATCTAATGTACAACGATAACATATCGACTCCTTTGTTGAACATCTAATGTACAACGATAATATATCAACTCATCCGTTGAACATCTAATGTACAACGATAACAAATAGACTCATCCGTTGAACATCTAATGTACAACGATGCCAGAGCGACTCATCTATTAAACATGTATTGTACAATGATAACGCATCGACTGATTCGTCAAACCCTATTGTACAACGATAACATAAGACATCGCCGGTTGAACATCATAACAGTACAAACGATAACATATCGAACTCTGTTGAACATCTAATGTACAACGATAACATATCGACTCATCCGTTGAACATCTAATGTACAACGATAACATATCGACTCCTACGTTGAACATCAAATGTAAAATGATAACATATCGACTCGTCTATTAAACATCCAATGTATAGCCATAGCATCTTTACTCATCCGTTGAACATCTAATGTACAACGATAACATATCGACTCATCCGTTGAACATCTAATGTACAACGATAACATATCGACTCATCCGTTGAACATATAATATACAACGATAACATATCGACTCATCCGTTGAACATCTAATGTACAACGATAACATATCGACTCATCCGTTGAACATCTAATGTACAACGATAACATATCGACTCATCCGTTGAACATTTAATGTACAACGATAACATATCGACTCGTCCGTTGAACATCTAATGTACAACGATAACATATTTACTCCTTCGTTGAACAACTAATGTACAACAATAACATATCGACTCATCCATTGAACATCTAATGTACAACGATAACATATCGACTCATCCGTTGAACATCTAATGTACAACGATCCCAGATCGACTCATCCGTTGAAAATATATTGTACAATGACAACACATTGACTCATCCGTCAAACATATAACGTACAACGAAAACATATTGACTCGTCCGTTGAATATCTAATATACAACGATAACATATCGACTCGTCCATTGAACATATAATGTATCGCCATAGCATCGCGACTCATCCGTTGAACATCTAATGTACAACAATAACATATCGACTCGTCCGTTGAACATCTAATGTACAACGATAACATATCAACTCGTCCGTTGAACATCTAATGTACAACGATAACATATTGACTCATCCGTTAAACATCTAATGTACAAAGATAACATATCGACTCATCCGTTGAACATCTAATGTATAGCCATAGCATTTTGACTCATCCGTTGAATATCTAATGTACAACGATAACATGTCGACTCGTCTGTTGAACATCTAATGTACAATGATAACATATCGACTCGTCCGTTGAACATCTAATGTATAACGATAATATATCAACTCGTCCGTTAAACATCTAATGTACAACGATAACGTATCGACTCCTTTGTTGAACATCTAATGTACAACGATAACATATCGACTCATCCGTTGAACATCTAATGTAAAACGATAACATATAGACTTATCCGTTGAACATCTAATGTACAACGACACCAGATCGACTCATCTGTTGAACATGTATTGTACAATGATAACGCATAGACTGATTCGTCGAACCCTACTGTACAATGATAACATATCGACTCGTCCGTTGAACATCTAATGTACAACGATAAGATATCGATTCGTCTGTTGAACATCTAATGTACAACTATAACATATCAACTCATCTGTTGAACATCTAATGTACAACGATAACATATCGACTCCTACGTTGAACATCTAATGTAAAACGATAACATATCGACTCGTCCATTGAACATCCAATGTATAGCCATAGCATCTTTACTCATCCGTTGTACATCTAATGTACGACGATAACATATAAACTCGTCTGTTGAACATCTAATGTACAATGATAACACATAGACTAATCCGTTGAACATCTAATATACAACGATAACATATCGACTCATCCGTTGAACATTTAATGTACAACGATAACATATCGAATCATCCGTTGAACATCTAATGTACAACGATAACATATCGACACATCCGTTGAACATCTATTGTAAAACGATACCATATCGACTCATCCGTTGAACATCTAATATATACGGATAACATATCGACTCATCCGGCGAAGATCTAATGTACAACGATAACACATCGACTCATTCGTCGAACATCTAATGTACAACGATAACATATCTTCTCGTCCATTGAACATCTAATGTACAACGATAACATATCCACTCGTTTGTTTAACATCTAATGTACAACGATAATATATCGACTCGTCCGTTGAACATTTAATGTACAAAAATTACATATCGACTCGTCCGTTGAATATCTAATGTATAGCCATAGCATCTCGACTCATCCGTTGAACATCTAATGTACAACGATAACATATCGACTCGTCCATTGAACATCTAATGTACAACGATAATATATCGACTCGTGTGTTAAACATCTAATGTATAACGATAACATATCGCCTCGTCCATTGAACATTTAATGTACACTGATAACATATCGACTACTTCGTTGAAAATCTAATGTACAACGATAACATATCGACTCCTCCATTGATCATCTAATGTACAACGATAACATATTGACTCATCCGTTGAACATCTAATGTACAATGATAACATATAGACTCATCCGTTGAACATATAATATACAACGATAACACATCGACTCATCAGTTGAACATCTAATGTACAATGATAACACATCGACTCATCCGTTAAACATCTAATGTACAACGATAACATATCAACTCGTCTGTTGAACATATAATGTACAACGATAACATATCGACTCATCCTATGAGTGATTGGCTGAATGTTTTGAAAACTAGACTTCAAGGGCTTTCCAAGGGTGAAAACCTTGGGTTTATACCATTTATAGATTAGTAGATACAGGTCCCTAAACATGAGCAAATTCCAGAATTTCGACTTTTACGTCTTGACTAAAAATGACAAATGTGTAGATAACCATACCTAAAATTGGAATTAAACGGCGAAATTTGGTAGACGTTTAATTACATATAAGAACAGGTCATTCTGTCAATTGGTAGTCAAAAATACTTTAGTTAATTCACAATGAAGCCATGTTGCGCATATCTTAGGAACATATCCTATATTCGTCAAACTTTTCTTACGTATTATTTTTACTTGTATATTATACTAAGACGCGTCACGTATTTTAGGTGGTGCGTAAGGGATTTTATCTTGTTCAAGACTTATTATACTTCTGATCTCTTTGATATCTTGGTGAGTTCATAGCCCCACCTTTGCTCTTTTAATGGTTTTCGTAACTATTTTCGGGGTGAGAATACATGCTTGTTTTACTAAGTAAAATGTTTCTTTTTACTACTTAAGCGTTACATGAATTGTTTTCACTAAAGCTTTGGCTTGCTTATTACATGATTATGATACATTTTGATAATTGTGGATTAGCAATTGTAATGTATTGAAGCTGGAATTTGCTTAGTAAATGTTTGAATAACATTGGATTATCTATTACAAAACCGTGAGTTTATGAAACCCATTACTTTGTTTTAAATTTGGACCAAGTGCTTGAAGATTATGCCCGCCGATTAAATGAGATTATTCGCATTAGTGGATATTGCCAAAAGTCCCCAGATTTGAACATATAATTTCCCTATAGTGGGGAAGCGCTAATACATTAAATATATCTATGGGTTGACAACCCCTCAGATGGTTATGGATCAGTTGATAACATGAACATCCTGTTTAGGACGTTTGTATTGTAAGTAAAAAAAAAAGGTATCTGGCAATTGTACCTTGTATGGGGCAAAATTTGTGAGCATATGAAAAGATATATGCCGTGTCAAGGCGTCGGTGTATGTACAACGATAACATATCGACTCATCCGTTGAACATCTAATGTACAACGATAACATATCGACTCATCCGTTGAACATCTAATATACAACGATAACATATCGACTCATCCGTTGAACATCTAATGTACAACGATAACATATCGACTCATCCGTTGAACATCTAATGTACAACGATAACATATCGACTCATCCGTTGAACATCTAATGTACAACGATAGCATATCGACTCATCCGTTGAACATCTAATGTACAACGATAACATATCGACTCATCCGTTGAACATCTAATGTACAATGATAGCATATCGACTCATCCGTTGAACATCTAATGTACAACGATAACATATCGACTCATCCGTTGAACATCTAATGTACAACTATAACATATCGACTCATCCGTTGAACATCTAATGTACAACGATAACATATCGACTCATCCGTTGAACATCTAATGTACAACGATAACATATCGACTCATCCGTTGAACATCTAATGTACAACGATAACATATCGACTCATCCGTTGAACATCTAATGTACAACGATAACATATCGACTCATCCGTTGAACATCTAATGTACAACGATAACATATCGACTCATCCGTTGAACATATAATGTACAACGATAACATATCGACTCATCCGTTGAACATCTAATGTACAACGATAACATATCGACTCATCCGTTGAACATCTAATGTACAACGATAACATATCGACTCGTCCGTTGAACATATAATGTACAACGATAACATATCGACTCGTCCGTTGAACATCTAATGTATAACGATAACATATCAACTCGTCTGTCGAACATCTAATATACAACGATAAAATATTGACTCATCCGTTAAACATCTAATGTACAAAGATAACATATCGACTTGTCCGTTGAACATCTATTGTATAGCCATAGCATTTTGACTCATCCGTTGAATATCTAATGTACAACGATACCATGTCAACTCGTCCGTTGAACATCTAATGTACAACGATAATATATCGACTCGTCCGTTGAACATCTAATGTACAACGATAGTATATCGACTCGTCCGTTAAACATCTAATGTACAACGATAACATATCGACTCCTTTGTTGAACATCTAATGTACAACGATAACATATCGACTCATCCGTTGAACATCTAATGTACAACGATAACATATAGACACATCCGTTGAGCATCTAATATACAACGATGCCAGATCGACTCATCTATTAAACATGTATTGTACAATGATAACGCATCGACTGATTCGTTGAACCCTATTGTACAACGATAACATATCGACTCATCCGTTGAACATCTAATGTACAACGATAACATATCGATTCGTCTGTTGAACATCTAATGTACAACGATAACATATCGACTCATCCGTTGAACATCTAATGTACAACGATAACATATCGACTCATCCGTTGAACATCTAATGTACAACGATAACATATCGACTCATCCATTGAACATCTAATGTACAACGATAACATATCGACTCGTCCCTTGAACATCCAATGTATATCCATAGTATTTTTACTCATCCGTTGAACATCTAATGTACGACGATAACATATCAACTCGTCCATTGAACATCTAATGTACAATGATAACACATAGACTAATCCGTTGAACATCTAATGTACAACGATAACATATCGACTCATCCGTTGAACATCTAATGTACAACGATAACATATCGACTCATCCATTGAACATCTAATGTACAACGATAACATATCGACTCATCCGTTGAACATCTAATGTACAACGATAACATATCGACTCATCCGTTGAACATTTAATGTACAACGATAACATATCGACTCATCCGTTGAACATCTAATGTACAACGATAACATATCGACTCATCCGTTGAACATCTAATGTACAACGATAACATATCGACTCATCCGTTGAACATCTAATATATACGGATAACATATCGACTCATCCGTCGAAGATCTAATGTACAACGATAACACATCAACTCATTCGTCGAACATCTAGTGTACAACAATAACATATCAACTCCTCCATTGAACATCTAATGTACAACGATAACATATCGACTCGTTTGTTGAACATCTAATGTACAACGATAATATATCGACTCGTCCGTTGAACATTTAATGTACAACGATAACATATCGACTCGTCCGTTGAACATCTAATGTATAGCCATAGCATCTCGACTCATTTGTTAAACATCTAATGTACAACGATAACATATCGACTCATCCATTGAACATCTAATGTACAACGATAACATATCGACTCATCCGTTGAACATCTAATGTACAACGATAACATATCGACTCATCCATTGAACATCTAATGTACAACGATAACATATCGACTCATCCGTTGAACATCTAATGTACAACGATAACATATCGACTCATCCGTTGAACATCTAATGTACAACGATAACATATCGACTCATCCGTTGAAAATCTAATGTACAACGATAACATATCGACTCCTCCATTGAACATCTAATGTACAACGATAACATATCGACTCCTCCGTTGAACATCTAATGTACAACGATAACATATCGACTCATCCGTTGAACATCTAATGTACAACGATAACATATCGACTCATCCGTTGAACATCTAATGTACAACGATAACATATCGACTCATCCGTTGAACGTATAATGTACAATGATAACATATCGACTCATCCATCGAACATCTAATGTACAATGATAACATATCGACTCATCCGTTGAACATCTAATGTACAACGATAACATATCGACTCGTCAGTTGTACATCTAATATATAGCCATAGCATCTTGACTCATTCGTTGAACATCTAATGTAAAACGATAACATATAAACTCGTCTATTGAACATCTAATGTACAACGATAACATATCGACTCGTCTGTTGAACATCTAATGTATAGCCATAGCATCTCGACTCATCCGTTGAACATATGATGTACAACGATAATATATCGACTCGTCCGTTGAACATCTAATGTACAATGATAACGCATCGACTCATTCATCAATCCCTAATGTACAATATCGACTCGTCCGTTGAACATCTAATGTACAACGATAACATATCGACTTGTCTATTGAACATCTAATGTACAACGATAACATATCGACTCATCCGTTGAACATCTAATTTACAACGATAACATACTGACTCCTCCGTTGAACATCTAATGTACAACGATGGCATGTCGACTCGTCCGTTGAACATCCAATGTATAGCCATAGCATCTTCACTCATCCGTTGAACATCTAATGTACAACGATAACATATCGACTCATCCGTTGAACATCTAATGTACAATGATAACATATCGACTCATCCGTTAAACATCTAATGTACAACGATAACATATCGACTCATCCGTTGAACATCTAATGTACAACGATAACATATCGACTCATCTGTTAAACATCTAATGTACAACGATAACATATCGACTCATCCGTTGAACATCTAATGTATAACGATAGCATATCGACTCATCCGTTGAACATCTAATGTACAATGATAACACATCGACTCATCTGTCGAACATCTAATGTACAACGATAACATATCGACTTGTCCATTAAACATCTAATGTACAACGATAACATATCGACTAGTCTGTTGAACATCTAATGTACAACGATAACATATCGACTCGTCCGTTGAACATCTAATGTACAATGATAACATATCGACTCGTCCCATTGAAACATCCTAATGAATAGCCATAACTCAGCCTCGTGACTATCCCTCCCGTTGAACATCTAAAGTACAAACGACAAAAACTAAATATAAATCTGAACTCGTCCATTGAACATCTAATGTACAACGATAACATATCGACTCGTTCGTTGAACATCTAATGTACAACGATAACATATCAACTCCTCCGTTGAACATTTAATGTACAACGATAACATATCGACTACTCCGTTGAACATCTAATGTACAACGATAACATATCGACTCTTCTGTTGAACATCTAATGTACAACGATAACATATCGACTCTTCCGTTGAACATCTAATTTACAACTATAACATATTGACTCATCTATTGAACATCTAATGTAAAATGATACCAGATCGACTCATCCGTTGAACATCTAATGTACAATGATAACACATCGACTCATCCGTCGAACGTCTAATGTACAACGATAACATATCGACTCGTTCGTTGAACATCTAATGTACAACGATGACATATCGACTCGTCCGTTGAACATCTAATGTATAGCCATAGCATCTCGACTCATCCGTTGAACATCTAATGTACAACGATAACATATCGACTCGTCCGTTGAACATCTAATGTACAACGATAACATATCGACTTGTCCGTTGAGCATATAATGTATAGCCATAGCATCTCGACTCATCCAATGAACACCTAATGTACAACGATAACTTATGGACTCGTCTGTTGAACATCTAATGTACAATGATAACACGTCGACTCATCCGTTGAACATATAATGTATAATGATAACATATCGACTCATTCGTTGAACATCTAATGTACAACGATAACATATCGAATCATCCGTTGAACATCTAATGTACAACGATAACATATCGACTCATCCGTTGAACATCTAATGTACAACGATAACAGATTGACTCATCCATTGAACATCTAATGTACAACGATAAACATCGACTCATCCGTTGAACATCTAATGTACAATGGTAACTCGTCAAATCATCCGTTGAACATCTAATGTACATACCAGACTGAACCGAGAAACCAAACCGATTAGATCGGACTGAACCGAGAAACCGAACTGATCGGACCGAGAAAATAGACCGGAACGAATCGAGAAACCAAATCAACCGGACCGGAACGAACCGAGAAACCGAAATGTTTTTTATTAGTATTTATATAATTATATATTTTATAAAAAATAATTATAAATAATAATTATTTATTTTATAAAAAATAATTATATAAATTATAATTATATATTTTATAAAATATATAATTTTTGTTTAAAATTATTATTTATATAAATTTTATTTATAAAAAACATAATTATATAAATATATTTTTAAATATTAATTATTAAAAAACTGCATAAATTTTTTTATTAAACAGCATTCCCCGGCGACATGTCGCCGGGGTTTGTTACTGCTACGTCCCTCGAAAATTTTAAATAACGTGTCATTTTTGCTAAACGACAAAAAAAAATTTATTAAAAATATTCTTTGGCGACATGTCGCCGGGGAATGTCGCCGAGGATTTTAAAAGTCATCAAAACAGATCTGAGTAAAACACTTTGTAAAAAAAACGCAAAACACCAAAAATACTCCACCACCAGCGATTGTTTGCACCACCACATCTCACCCACTACCAACTCTTACCACCATACCCACCACCACTCGACACCACCACAGGTCACCCACCACTCGTTCTCACGCGCACACGAAATCTTCGTTATCCTCTAAACTATAATTCTTCCATAAAATTTAAAAAAAGTTGGGTGATGAATAAGACTAAAATGTGGAGAAAAAAGATCCACCCCGATCCCCCCACACCCCAAACAACCACCACCATCAGGACCAACCTCCCCCCACAACAATATATATGTTTGATACTGTGATTTGTACCCCCCCCCCCCCCCCCATGTTGTATAATTAACCGCCCACCCCTCATATATATCAATATGGCCTCCCACCAACCCCCCCCCCCCCCTCCCCCCCCCTCCCCCCAATTGTGAAATCCACCCACCTCCCCCCCCCCCCTCACTCCCCCACAAAAAGATAATTCTTTACTTCTACATCTAACCCACACCAAGGTTGTCTGTGAATAAATTTCGTCTTTTTGCTAAATAAATTGAATAATTAAAACTTTACTATTATAATATATCAAAAATTACAATATAATAAATAACAAACTTCTAAATACACGGGTTAGCATGAAAATTATTATCAAGACGAATTTATTTTAGATTTGTAATTATTTATATAGGTAGATACGATGAAGGCGGCTGAGATTGAACCGAGGGCGCGAACTGCGCCGAGACTGACGAGGGGCGAGAACAAGCCGAACACGCACATCCAAACACTCCTTATGCTGCCAAAATGATGAGAATAAGCTGCATAAGAACAGCTTATGCTATCAGCACAAGCTATTCTTAAACAGCTTAATAAGCTGTTTAAGAGCAGCTTATGCTGGTAAGCTGTAAACAGCTTGTTAGAATAAGATGTTCTTAAACAGCATATCAGAATAAGCTGCTTTTAAATAGCTTATCAGAATAAGCCGTTTAAAAACAGCTTATTTGATATAAATGTATGTTTTTTATTTAATATAAATAGATATGTATTTGGTATTTATTTTATTGAACCCTTTAGGAATGTTTTAGGATTTTAGTGATTAATTTCGAAAAATCCCCGTCTGATTTTAATCATCCTATAGAAAACCCGTTTGAAATTTATTTATTAGAAATTAATTTCGGAAAGTCCCCTGTTTGGGACTGCTTTTTGAATGTTTTGTCTCATTTATGATATGAATGCGTATAATTGGTTTACTATTTGAGATGATTTCGATAGTGTTTCTCCTTTACTCCTACGAATATGTCTTTAAACACATATTTATGGAGTTGAGGGGAAATGTTGCCGAAATTTTCTCAAATAGTAAATCGGTTATACGCATTCATTTATGAGACGAATAATTCAAAGAGTGGGTTAGGATTGCCTTCCATAGTTGCACTAGGTGAACAAAACATCTCGTATTCCTCGTTTGAATGTGTTTAATTAAGTGCATATAATAACTAATTGTATCGTTAAAACGAAGTAATGGTAATTGATAAGAGTTGGATCTATATAGGGCGTCATGAAAAAGCATTTTTTTACTGGTCTTACAAAATTCATCAAGCATTGCAAGCCGTTAGTGAATAGTTTCAAAAATGTAAAATGTCCATGCAAGTCTTGTCGTAATGTATCTTGGGTTTCCATCCCCGAGCTTCCACGTCACATTACGAATAATGGGTGGGACCCAAGTTATAAAACATGGACTAACCATGGTGAACCGAATGTTCTTCCGCCTGTAATACATAACACAACACAACCTTAGATGTTGAGTGACATGACAACGTGCCTTAATGATCTTAGCTACATTCCTCCGAATAATGAACAAAATGAACCAACTCAAGGAGATATCGGTGACACAAGTAACAAACCGACTTAAGCTATACATAGCAAGTTTGAAGAGTTATATGCGAGTGCCAACAAGGAGCTGTACCCGGGTTGTGACTATGTGACTCGATTAGACTTTATTGTAAAGCTTACCTATTTTAAGGTTAAAGGTAAATTGACTTATTCTATATTCAATGAAATGCTAGAGTTTTTCCAAAATGTATTTTCGACCACTAAAGGATACAAGCTCCCACTGTCATACTATGCAATAAAGAAGACATTTAAAACGATCGGGTTAGGGTACGAGTCGATACATGCTTGTGTAAACGATTGCTTCTTATTTTGGGGCGAAGATCACAAAGATAAGCAGTTATGTCCGGTTTGTAACAAGAGTAGATGGAAAGACAGTAACACACCGGGGAATAAAGTTACTAAGAAGGTGTTGCATTACTTTCCGATCATTCCTAGACTACAACGTTTGTACAAGTCTAGTCACACTGCAAAGGAAATGACTTAGCATGCTACTGGAAAGTGTACGGAGCCCGGTAAAATGCAACACCCGGTTGATGGTTGAGCATGGAAGAACTTTGACACCAAGTATCTGAATTTTGCAAAAGAACCAAAAATGTTCGATTAGGGTTGGGTGCTGATGGTTTCAATGTCAGGCTTACAACATGTGGCTGGTGATATTGACAACATACAATCTGCCTCCGTGGTTATGTATGAAAGAGAGTTCTTTGAATGTTCATACTCGTCTAAGGTGTGGACTCTAATTCGTGGGCTGGTGGGCATGGAT
>BQNB010085241.1:0-25728 GCA_026074375.1 Tanacetum coccineum | reverse complement strand
CTCGGTTCGGCTCAGTTCAGTTCGGTTTAGTAGTTCGAACCGACTAAAATGTCAGGTTTGAGTCGAACCGAACCGAAACCGAACCGAAACGACTAAACCGAAATAGATATCCAAAACCGAAAACCAAACTGAATAAGCTTGATTAGGCTCGGTTTGTCGGGTCGGGTTGGTTTTTGGTTCAGTTTGCTCACCCCTACTTCTACTACCAAGCTTGTTGGGAGTTATGGACTTCTACAACTTAGTGTTGCTGATTCAACTTGATACTACTGGTGATGGTTAGTGCTGCTGATGAAGATTTGTAAAAACAATCTAAGTTGTTAGTACTGTTAGTTATATTAGTTAGTACTGCCAGTACATTGTTAGTACTGCCAGTATAGTTAATACTGTTAGTTAATAGTTAGTGATGTTAGTCTTATATAGTTAGTACTGCTATTATAATATGCATGAGTTAAATTAGGAATAGATATGCATTATCATTATACGCGTTTTGTAAGCCCATTAGGGTTTCCTTAGTGTATAAAAGGAACCCTACGACATAGTTAGAGAGATATATAGAATTCATATCTCATAGTTAGTTATTCTGTAACTAGGCAGAATATTAGCAATCGATATATTCAAAGTTTAGAATTCATTGTTCTTCTTAGTATTACAAGTTAGATTCCGAATAACTTATAGTATTTACAATCATAGTTTCTCTTATAGTTAGTTTGGATTTATCCAGGTTAATTAAGCTTTAACAAGCTAAGAAGATCTGTTCATTGGGATCAACAAGTGGTATCAGAGCTTGTTGAGAAACTCTGAATAAGAAGAACACTATGTCTACATAAGATCTCATAATCAAAGAGAAGATGGAATCAAAGTCAGAAACTACCCAAACAATGTTCGCACTAAAACTTCCAATACTCAAAACTAGAGATTATGATCTATGGAGCATGAGAATGGAGCAATATCTTACTCACACTGATTATACTCTTTGGGAGGTTATTGTGAATGGTGATGCACCTGCTATTGCATCAGCTAGTACTGAAGGTCCCATTCCTCCCAAAACTGCTGAACAAAAGCTAGCAAGAAAGAATGAATTGAAAGCAAAAAGCACTTTGTTGTTAGCCATTCCTGATGAGCACCAATTGAAGTTTCATGGAATCAAGGATGCAAAGACGCTATGGGAAGCTATCAAGACCAGGTTTGGAGGCAACAAAGAATCAAAGAAAATGCAAAAAACGATTCTGAAGTAGCAATATGAGAATTTTATTGCATCAAGATTTGAAGGACTGGATAAAACCTATGACAGGTTTCAAAAACTTATCAGCCAATTGGAAATTCATGGTGAAATTATCTCCCAGGAAGATGCAAATCTTAAGTTATTAAGAAGTCTACCATTAGCTTGGAATAATATTGCCTTGATCATGAGAAACAAATCTGATCTAGACACAATGAGCATGGATGACTTGTACAACAACTTGAAGGTGTATGAAGCTGAGATTAAAAGCCAATCAAGCTCAAGTTCAAACACTCAGAATGTGGATTTTGTATCTTCAGAAAACACTAGCAGTACTAATAAAGCAGTTAATACTGCTCATGAAGTTTCTACTGCTAACTCACAGGGACAAGCTTGTTCCTTATCCTATGCTGATGATGTCATGTTTTCCTTCTTTGTCAGTCAATCTAATAGTCAACAGTTGGATAATAAAGACCTGGAGCAGATTGATATTGATGATCTTGAAGAGATGGATCTCAAATGGCAGGTGGCCATGCTTACTATGAGAGTGAAGAGATTCTTAAAGAAGACAGGAATGAATCTGAACTTTAATGGCAAAGAAACTATTGGCTTTGACAAGACAAAGGTTGAATGTTACAATTGTCACAGGAGATGTCACTTTGCTAGAGAATGCAGGGCACCAAGGAATCAGGAGAATAGAAATAGAGATGTTCCAAGAAGAATTGTACCAGTAGAGACTCCTGCAAATGTACTTTGTTTGTTTCAGATGGGTAAAGGTGATTTATGATTTGGAGCTTTCAGGCTGAAGAAGGACCCACAGACTTTGCTCTAATGGCCCATTTGTCTTCAGGTTCATCCAGTTCATCAAGTTCAGACTCTGAGGTATCCACTTGCTCCAAAGCTTGCTTAAAATCCTATGAGTCCTTAAAAGAACACTTTGATAAACAGAAAGAGCAGCTTAAAAAATCTAACCTAGAAATTATAGGTTATCAATTAGGCTTAGAATCATTAGAAGATAGAATTGTTGTTCATCAAAAGAATGAAGTTTTGTTTAGAGGAAGACATTGCATTTTTTTGAAAATATGATTTTAAGGTAAGAAGATAATTCTATTACATACATATAAATCAGTAAGCAGAGACTTAAGAGAAAAGGATGAATTTGAAAACTCAAATTAGAAAAGTTTGAAACATCATCTAAGAATCTAACTGATCTATTAAACAGTCAAATAAGTGTTAATAACAAGACTGGTATTGGTTTTGACAGTCAAATGACTGAGAATGAACTGCATGATATTCATAAGAATAATAGTGAAGTGTTTGAAAGTGCATCTGATAGTAGTGTGAATGAGATTGAAGAGGAAAATAATCAAGTAAATGATAGGTTCAAGAAGGTTGAGGGATATCATGCAGTTCCTCCTCCCTACACTGGGAACTACATGCCCTCAAGACCTGACTTGTCCTTTGCTGGATTAGATGATTCTGTCTATAAGACTAATGTGAGTGAAACTATCACTAGTGTGCCTAGGAATGAATCAACTGCATCTAAGTCTAGTAAGGATAATTTGGAACAACCTAAAGATGTTAGGCCTAGTGCACCTATTGTTGAAGAGTGGGAGTCTGATAGTGATGATGACTGTGTGACTAGACCTTCAATTGAACAGAATAAACCTAGTTATGCTAAAATCAATTTTGTTAAATCAAATGAAAATACTAGGAAATCTGTTATTGAACAAAACACATATAGGCAAGCTGAAAACCTAGGAAAAAGTCAGAGATCCTAGTTGATAAAAGACATTGAATTGACAAGACTCAAAAACTAAGGGATGGTTTTGAGTTCAATAAGAAAGCTTGTTTTGTATGTGAAAGTTTTAACCATTTAATTAAGGACTGTAACTTTTAATGGAATAAATGGTAGGAAAATCATGTTAAACCAATAATGGGAAGGATTACTGGTCAAAGGGAAGTTAGACCAGTATGGAACAATGCTCAGAGGGTGAATCATCAAAATAAATTGGCTCACCCACATCCTAAAAGAAATTTTGTTCCAACTGCAGTCTTAACAAAGTCTGGCAATGTACTAGTTAATACTGCTAAGCAAAGCTCCTCAAGAGCAGCAGTATCAAATAGTACTGCCAGATATGTTAATATTGTTGCATCTAGACCAACTATGAATGGTGCAAAACCATGTTCAAATGTTTTTCATAAGTCACATTCATCAGTTAAGAGGACTATTTATCAAAGAACAACACCTAAAAACAGTGATTTTAAAGAAAAAGTTAATACTGCTAAGGGGGGGGGGGGGGGGGGGGGGGGGGGTAAACAATGTAACTACTGCTGGGACAAAAGCAGTAGTTAGTGCTGTTCAGGGACATGAGGAAAATGCTGTTAAGTCCTCAGCATGCTGGATTTGGAGACCAACAGGAAAAGTAATTGACCATATCTCCAAAGACAGTGGATCATACATGCCTAAAAGATTTGACTATGTTGATCCTCAAGGCAGACTCAAGTCAGTGATGGCTTGGGTCCCCAAGAGAAACTAATTCTCTTATTTTGAGTGCAGGGTAATCCACAATATGCTTTACAGGATCAAGGGATTTTTGATAGTGGATGCTCTAGGCATATGACTGGGAACAAGTCCTACCTAACAGATTATCAAGACATTGATAGAGGATTTGTTGCATTTGCTGGAAGTCCTAAAGGAGGTAAAATTAGGACTGGGAAATTAGACTTTGAAGATGTATACTTTGTAAAGGAACTTAAGTTTAATCTTTTCTCTGTCTCATAAATATGTGACAAGAAAAACAGTGTTCTTTTCACTAAGACTGAATGTCTTATTCTATCTCATGATTTTAAGTTACTTGATGAAAGTCAAGTACTGCTTAAAGTTCCTAGACAGAATAATAGTACAGTTATAATTTATAGAATGTATGTACCATCAGGTGGTGTTGACTTTTTTAATTTGCAAAGCTACAATAGATTATCTAATTATGGCATAGGAGGCTTGTCATTAAACATTAAAACTAATGAACAAACTTGTGAGGAGATAAACGCTTGTTAGAGGTTTGCCTTCAAAGCCTTTATGAAAATGACCATACATGTGTTTTCTGTCATAAGGAAAGCAGCAAAAAACCCCTGTAAGACCAGCTTTGTGATCTCTATCACCAGCCTTTACAAATGTTGCCATATATGGATTTGTTTGGTCTAACATTGTTAAAAGAGTCTAAATAAAAAGATGTATTGCCTTGTTGTCACTTATGACTTTAGTAGGTTTAGTTGGGTTTTCTTTTTGACCTATAAGGATGAGACTAGTGGAATACTTAAAACTTTTATCACAGGCATAGAAAAACAAATAAATCATAAAGTTAAAATTATCAGGGGTGACAATGGAACTGAGTTTAAGAATAGTGAAATGAATCAGTTATGTGAGATGAAAGGAATCAAAATAGAATTTAGTGTTGTTAGGACTCCCACCAAACAAATAGAGTACTGAAAAGAAAAGAATTATAACGCTATAGAGGCAGCTAGACAATCTAGCAGATTCACTATTACCTACTACATTTTGGGCTAAAGCAATTAATACTGCATGCTATGTACAAAGAAAGAGTTTTGATAACAAAGCCACATAACAAACACCTAATGAACTTTTAATTGTAATCACAAATCTAGACTTCATGAGACCTTTTGGGTGTTCCTTTAACATCTTGAATACCTTAGATCATCTAGGCAAGTTTGAAGGGAAGGCTGGTGAGGGGTTCTTGGTTGGATACTCTGTAAATAGTAAGGCATTTAGGGTATTTAACACTAGAACCAAGAAAGTTGAAGAGAACCTGCATATTAAATTTCTTAAAAATAAACCTAATGTTGCAGGAAGTGGTCCAGAATGGCTCTTTGATATTGATTCACTGACAAAATCTATGAATTATGAGCCAATTACTGTAGGAAATCAAACTAATGATGATGCAGTATAGAAACAATGTTCAGGCCAGTGCAAAACTGACAGCAGAAAGCATCAAATGAGAATAAATTCTGCTACCATTTTTTGACTTCTGATATCCAAGGTCCAAAGATCTCAGATGATGAGTTGTTATCGATGCTGGATAAGAAGAATGATGCTTATAAGTCCAGCAAAAAGATGGGTGATAAAAATGGTCATGAGACAGATGTTATAGATCTAAGAAGAAGCCTATAAGAAAATAAATTTGATCAAGAAACTGCAAGTATTGTGTTAGCCAAGGAAGCTACATATCACTAACGCACTAACGACTTAATATTGTTAGCCATCTTTTAGTGCTGAAGGGCAAGAAGTTTTTTGACAATAATGATCTTACCAACTGATCCTTTTATGCCTGATTTTTAGAGGATTCTACTGGATCTTTAGAAGCTGCAATATGAATAATGAAGAGTGAATGATGGAGCAGAGGCTGACCTAACTAACTTGGATACAATTATACTTGTCAGTCCTACTCCAACAACCAGGATTCACAAGGATCATCCATTAGATCAAGTGATTAGAGAAGTACACTCAGTGACTCAAACAAGAAGGATGTCCAAGAATTTAGAAGAACATGGACTTGTTGCTAGGATGCAGGAAGGAATAAAACATAAAGACTACCAAAATTATCGTTTTGCTTGTTTTCTCTCTCAAATAGAACCTAAGAAGGTGATTCAAGCTTTGGCTGATCCAAGCTGGATTGAAACAATACAGGAGGAGCTTCTACAATTTAAACTTCAAAAGGTTTGGACTTTAGTGGATCTACCTAAAGGCAAGAGAGCTATTGGAACTAAGTAGGTCTATAGAAACAAAAAGGATGAGAGAGGGATTGTGGATAGAAACAAGGCAAGACTGGTTGCACAAGGTCACACTCAGGAAGAAGGCATTGATTATGATGAGGTGTTTGCTCCTGTTGCTAGGATTGAAGCAATAAGGTTATTTTTTGCCTATGCATCATATATGGACTTTGTTGTATATGAGATGGTTGTCAAGAGTGAATTCCTATATGACACAATTGAAGAGGAGATTTATGTCTGCCAACCTCTAGGGTTTGAAGACCCAGAGTTCCTTGACAAAGTATACAAGATAGAGAAAGATTTATATGGTCTACATCAAGCTCCTAGAGCCTGGTATGAGACCTTGTCTACCTACTTATTAGAAAATGGATTTATTAGAGGGATCATTGATAAGACTTTGTTTATCAAGAAAGACAAAGGTGATATCCTGTTAGTACAGGTGTATGTAGATGACATCATCTTTGGGTCTACAAAGAAGTCTTTATGTGTTGAGTTTGAAAGTTTGATGCACAAGAAGTTCCAGATGAGTTCTATAGGGGAGCTCACTTTCTTCTTAGGGTTGCAGGTCATGCAGAGATAAGATGGAATCTTCATCAGCCAAGACAAGTATATGGCTGATATATTAAAGAAGTTTGATTTTGTCACAATGAAGACATCAAGCACTCCAATTGAGACTCATAAGGCATTGCTCAAGGATGAAGAAGCTGAGGATGTGGATGTTCATTTATACAGATCAATGATTGGATCATTGATGTACTTGACAGCTTCTAGGCCTGACATAATGTTTGCTGTTTGTGCTTGTGCAAGGTTCCAAGTTACTCCTAAAGTCTCACATCTTCATGCTGTGAAGAGGATCTTTAGATACCTGAAAGGTCAACCTAAATTGGGCCTTTGGTATCCTAGGGATTCACCATTTGACTTGGAAGCTTTTTCTGATAGTGATTATGCTGGAGCTAGCCTTGACAGGAAATCCACAACAGGAGGTTGTCAATTTCTTGGCAAAAGGTTGATTTCATGGCAATGTAAAAAGCAAACTATAGTTGCCAACTCCACTACTGAAGCAGAGTATGTTGCTGCTGTTAATTTCTATGGATAGGTGTTATGGATCCAAAATCAGATGCTTGATTATGAGATCAATTTCATGAACACCAAGATTTACAATGCATAAATTGAAAAAGCACCATTTGTATTGTGAAGAATCCTCGTGTTTCACTTCTAAACCAAGCACAATTGAGATAAGAACCATTTCATCGAGATTCTTATGAGAAGAAGTTAATTCAAGTGATCAAGATTCACACATACTACAATGTTGCAGATCTTCTCACAAAGACTTGATGTTAGTAGGTTTAACTTTTTGATTGCTAGCATTGGACTACTTAATCTCTGAAGTATTGTTTGAGGGGAGGTTTATTTGTTTAGATAACATTTTTTAACTTTTATTTATGGGTTATGCATAAATATGGATCCTTATGAATTCTCACATGTCTATCTAGTCTTTTCTAGTGTGCTTGTAATGAATAGAGGCATGTTGTTGTATAATTATTAGAGAAAAAGTTAATATTGTTAGTCTAATTTTAGTGTTGTTCTGTATATGTGTATTGGCATAGCTGATAATACACATAGAAGCTTTGTTTGAAGGAAGGATATATGGAATTATATGTATGAATGCAGCGGATAATACATTATGGATGCTTAGAATGAAGTGCAAGAGCTGCCAAATGCTGAAAAAGGGGTTAATGTTGGTAACTTGATATTAGTTCTGCTAAGCTTAAAAGTTAATAACTGTCAGTTGTTTTGAGCAATATGCATGATGTTTTAGATGATTGTGTTTCATTTATGTTTGGAAACTAACATTTTGCCAGGATTCGAGCTTAAAGGAAGTATTTGAGTTAATAATGGATAGTGATTTGGTGTGAATTTCTGGTGATTTTGTTTAATATGCTGTTGTTCTCAAATATTGGGTTTTCACCACATAAAAAATTGGTCAATTCACCATGTCTACAGCAAGAAAGAATTGGCTCTATTCCAGGCTAATTGAGACTGGTTAAAGAATTCTCAAATCCGTTGATGGCTGGTAGTTTGCCAAAACTATAAGTGCGAAAGTTTGTCCTGCTAGTACAAACTTTAGTTACTTGCTAGCCTAACTTAGTGCCTGCTAATGTTACCGCTACTAAATTCAATTCAAGGGTAATTTTTAAACAATTTTAACGGCTACTTGCTCTTTAGTTTTCTTTAGTGCTCTATATAATCCTATTAATCAAAACAATAATATGTTAACAAATACCAATTGCTCATAATCCATCAAGCCCTAATCGATTTTCACACCTCGACAAAAATAAAAAAAAATACAATTTCACGTTATTCATGGCTGATCTTGCTTTTGTTAAATCCAAACACCATGGTCAGTATTTGGAAAAGAAGTGTTGAGAATGCAGAATAGACATTTCATCAGATAGTGGACTTTCTCTCTTACATGTTCGATACAATTTATTCTCTCACTGTAAGTCCCACCTATATATGCCTTCTTATTATTATTGAACAGTTTTGGATATGGCCAACTTCCAAAAAGTTAATTTAGTAAAGAAATTTACATGCCAAAGTTACTGGAAAGGCAGTAGTGATGATTAAGAGTGGTTAGTGATAACAGAATCATCAGTGTAGATATGGATTTCTCTTTGATGATGAGGATGGTATTACTTGCCTCACAAATGATGAAATTTTTTAAAACCTTGCATTGATGGGGTATGAACAGCTTTCAAAAAAACTTGCCTTTCAAAAAGGTTCATTCTCTTCACAATGGAAATTCCTGATACATACCATCCTTCATTGTATAAGTTCAAAATCAACTGGCTGGAATGAGTTTTCAACCAATTTGGCTTCAGCAGTTATATGTTTGGCAAAGGGTCAAAAATTTAATTTTTCTAAATTGATTTTTGATGGTATGTTAAGGAACTTGGATCCAAAGAAGTTTTTAATGTATCCAAGGTTTTTATAACTCTTTTTGAATAACCAGCTTAAAGATTTACCAGAACCTTTTAATGATACTTTGAATGAAAAACAACAAGCCTTACTAAAAAGGTTTTCTCAAATATGGCAAGGCAAAGTAAAAGTTTTTTAGGAAAAGTTACCCCACTTTTTGAATCTATGTTGGTGCAAAACCAAGCACTTGAGGGTGAAAGTCCAGTAACACCCCCTGAACTACAACCCACACCCTCTACCTCACAACCAAATGTTTTAGAACCTCAAACTAAACTACTTCAAACTAAAACACCTCTAACAGTTTCCCATGAACCTCAGACTGAAGCTAACATTAAGCAAATACTCCCATCTCCATCTATATATCAAAGAAAACAAAGAAAGACACAAAAACATAGGAGAGCCAAAAAGGTCACTGAGTTACCTCAGACTAGTGTACCTCTAGACCTTGGAGTAGATGAGGTTGTCCATAAGGAGGGGGTGACAATGTGGAAAGGGCTATCACTACTGATGTCGGCTTAGTTGCAGCACAAGACAGTGATAACATAATTAGGACCCAGACCACGGCAATGCCTAATGTTGACATTCCTTAGGGAATGAATACAGGTGGTAGTCCTAGGCGACAAGAAACCATGGGGTGTGCTCCTGCTCAGACTAGGTCTGAGAGAGTGCTTAAACAGCCCAATGAACCACCTCTCCTAGAAGGTCACACATCTAGAAGTGGGGAGGGCAGGATGGAATATACTTTTGAATTGATGGATATTGTACCACCTACACCTCATGATTCACCTCTCCCAGGAGGTTACACACCTGGAAGTGATAAGGGTAGATTGAAACTGGAAGAATTGATGGCTATGTGTATAAAATTGTCAAAACATGTGCTTGACTTGAGAATAGAGAAGATGCCATGATCAAGCTTATGGTGATCCTCAACTAAAGAAAAGGTCAAGAAATTAGACAAGACAGAGGAAGTCATGCATCTCACACCAAGAAAAGAAGAGGATTTTAAGGCAGGTTGAGTCT
Organism: Tanacetum coccineum; assembly: GCA_026074375.1. Lineage (NCBI taxonomy): Eukaryota > Viridiplantae > Streptophyta > Magnoliopsida > Asterales > Asteraceae > Tanacetum > Tanacetum coccineum. The sequence goes on along the minus strand of BQNB010085241.1, from coordinate 15,722 downwards.
ATCTATTGATGAATTTGAAGAGGAGGATGCATCCAAAAAAGGGGGGAAAAAGTGGGACCAAGACAAAGCAATGTTTAAAGATAGTAACTTTTGATTTGGACTTGATAATGATATGGAAGAAATGCTAAAGGAGAGACAAATTTATGATACTACTTTTGGAGTTCGTTATGCAGGAGCATTGGTTTAGTACTGCTAGACCAACTGTTAGTTACTATTGGGCCCCATCTACAAGTGTTGCTGGGGACTTTAAACAGTTATTTTGAATTTGAGATTGATGACAATGGTGACTCATTGATAGCTTTATACAAAGCAATGATCATGACCATCTTATTTACTAATGACAACTTCAGTGGTGATCACTGATACTGAAACAAGAATAAAGAAGGACTAACAACCACCCCACCATCACAACCAACAGACACCAGAGACAAGGGTAAAGGTTATAATGGTAGAGCCTGATCCTGCAGTGAAAATCAAAAAGAGTGATCATGGGTAATTTTGCAACTTTAAGCAGTGCAGGAGTTTGGCTCTGTTACTCTGCATCAAGCAGGAATTGGCTCATGTAAAAAGGAGACTAGAGAAAGGAGCATCACAAGAAAGACGCCTCAATAGCTGCACTTTATGAAGAGTTTTGATACTATTTCAAAGCCAGCATTAGATGCTATGCTATGTTTGCTGCAAGGCCCAACTGGAAGAGAGAGCAGTTCACCCATTGAAGAAAGCAGCAAATTTTTTGGTTGAACGATAGCAGCACAAAGAAGTTTACGGGCTGCTTCAAAGGGAGGTGTAGAGATCAGGGGTAAGGGTAAACCACCCACCAAAACTCAGCTAAGGAACATGATGATTACATATCTAAAGAATATGGGTAAGTTTAATCACAATCAACTGAAATGAAAAAGTTATGAGGAGCTCTAGAGATTGTATGAAAGGGAACAAAAATGGATAAATGATTTTTTTCCTATGGACTCTGAAAAGGAAGAAAAGAAATCAGTAGAGCTTAAGAGTGAAGGTAAGAAAGGCAAAAGAATAAAGAGAGTTGCAGATTCAACACTTAAACAGAAATCTTCTAAGAAACAAAAGATGATGCAAGAACAAGAATCTATAAAGAGTGATGAAGACGCAACAACAGACTATGAACATAAATAGGAAGAGTTGAGAATGTGGTTAACAGTTGTTCCAGATAAAGAAGAGACTGTGGATCCAGAGATTTTGTCTGCTAAGTACCCTATAGTTGATTGGGAATCTCAGAACTTAGGGAATGTTGATATGGAAGATTTACATGTCTATGTGGATAATCATAAAGCAAGCATGGGTAATACTAGTTATCACAAATCATTATTCAGTATGCTGAGAAAGTTTGATAGACAAGATTTGGTAGATTTACATAGATTGGTGATGAAAAGATTTGAAGACAATACTCCAGAAGGTTATAATTTGCTGCTTTGGGGAGATCTCAAGATAATGTTTGAACCAAATGCAGAGGATGAAATTTGGAGTAATCAACAGGATTGGACTCTGATTAGCTGGAAACTGTATGAAAATTGTGGAGTTCATACATTGCTGATGGATGGTACTTTGACATGCTTCAACATGTTAGTAGAGAAAAGGTATCCTCTCATCAAGGAAATGCTGGAGAAGATGTTGAACTAGAAGCTAGAAGTTGAAGCTGCGAGTACAATGGCATTTGAGCTTCTCAAGTTTATCAAGTCACAGCTGGAAGATTGAAGAAGTGTTTGAATACATCCTCCTGGTATTTATGGAGCTTATAGTGAAGAAACTTGATGATTGACAAGTAAATATCAAGTTTAAGGGAGGATTGTTGGGAATTCTGAGTTACTACTGTTGGTGCTAATTTACTACTGCTGGTTCAGAGTTGATGCTGCTACTAAAGATTGAAGAAAACAGACTAAGTAGTTAGTACTATTAGTTATATTAGTTAGTACTGCTAGTACTGCCAATACAGTTAGTACTGTTAGTCTTATATAGTTAGTACTGCTATTATGATATGCATGAGTTAAATTAGGAATAGATATGCATTATCATTGTACGCGTTTTGTAAGCCCATTAAGGTTTCCTTCGCGTATAAAAGGAACCCTACGGCATAGTTAGTAAAAAATATATAGAATTCATATCTCATAGTTAGTTATTCTGTAACCTAGGCAGAATATTAGCAATCAGTATATTCAAAGTTTAGTATTCATTATTCTTCTTAGTATTACAAGTTATATTCCGCATAACTTGTAGTATTCACATTCATAGTTCTCTTATAGTTAGTTTGGATTTATCCAGGTTAACTAAGCTTTAACAAGTTAAGAAGATCTGTTCATTGGGATCAACAAAAGGAGAATTTGTTTGGGTCAGTTTGCCAAAATATTGTACGTCGATTTTTGAAAAAGATGGAATGTTAAAAATTATCTTAAAAGTTTGATTACGGAACAACTTTGAAATCCCCGACAGCGGCGCCAAAAACTTCTGATGTGTGTCAAAAGCTTTAAATTTATAAAACTAAAAATATCGCTATATTATATGGAAACACACAAGTAAAAGTATAACCCACGTATGTAGTATAATCTTTTTAGTGTCAAGTAACGTGTCGTCCACAAGGGATTTGCAGTGGTGTTTTTTGTTTCAAATATCTGTGAAAAAATACAACTTTAACAGACTTAAAATAACTGAACTGAATTTTATAATGAGAAAGAGGACTTACTCTAATAATTTCATATTAAACACATAAGCTATGGTGATAGTTTATCGATCTTAAACTTAGGACCTTTAATTTATTAAAAAGGTTTTCTCGTCAGATAATGTTTTCACAAATTTAACTTGTTTTACTTTAATATTGTAAGAAAACTTATATTTAGATAACTCGATAATTTGTCACTCAACTACTCCAGTTACTATTATATCGAATCTATTTAGTTTTCAAATAACATAGGGGATTTATCATCACAAAAATGATAAAAGATCATAGACAAAATCTTTTAAATCTTTCTATTATTAACTCGGGTCTTTCGACCTATACCGGTGTGAGTATATAATCAAAGTTGATAATCAAAGTTTATAAGATTATACATGATAGGATTTTAACAAAAGCTTAAGATTAATAAGATCGTAATTATACCAAACACTTATTCATTGTATTATTTTCACCAGTGTCGTATATGAGAGATTTAGCTCTCATGGCTATGGATGTTATAAACAAAATTAAGTGAAATAACAAGAAACATACTTTATCTGGGTAAGAATATGGATTAAACTCTACCCAGATCAAGTATGGAATCGTAGTACAACCTTTATTTTACTAAAACTATGATGATGTTCTTCTTCGTTCTTCATGGTTTGATCTCCAATATTCAACATATTCTGGTGTTTATGAAGGGGATGAGAGAAATGGAGTGAAGGAATGATAGAAATGAAGTGAGGAATGAGTTTGAGATATGAAAAAGTGTATGAAATTCGTCTTTATTTATAGGCTGAATTTGGGTGCAAGTGTGGCGCATAAAATTATTTGTGTGGCGTACTTAGGGTGTTAATGTGATTATCATTTAACTTTATTAAATTCTCATAATTGGTATAAGAAGTGTGGCGCACACAATTATTTTTGCGGCGTACTTAAGGAATTTAATGGTTCTTCATTCTATATAAAATTTTTTCAAAAGAAATTATATCTTTCAACTTTCAAATTAGCTTTAAATTTTTACAAAAAATAATAAAATTAATAAAAAAACAAAATAAAACCACCACACCCCCAAACCAAATAAAAAATTCTATTTCACACAAACCTATCCATCAAACAACATACAACCTACATCCCTAACATCTCCACCACCCAACCCCCACCTACCCCCATTAAATCTCTTTTATAAGACCAATATTCATTAATAAACATCTATATATAATGTATCAATAATAATAATTACAAAATATCACTATCACTATCATATCATTAATAAAGAACTTTCTAATAAATACAATATAAATAACAATACCTACTAACTCCCTACCACCCCACTAATCAACAAAAAAAACACATATCACACCAATAGACCTCCCTCCCCCACATAAACAATCACACCTCTCACCACCCACCCAACCCACACTCCCAAAACACACACCACACACTCACACCTCCCAGACCACACTCATAACCAACCACACCAACAACTAATACCACACCCCCTCATAACCCCACCCCAACCCCCCCCCCCACCTACCCCACACCACACATCTCTACACCCACCACACAAAAAAAAACAAACAAACACTCATATATATACTAAATATATCTCTCTCACTACAACCACATCACACACATCACACACTACTCCATCACCCACACTCACTCACACACACAACCCACTCAATCATCCAAACAATCCACCCCATACACCCACCTCACTACATTATATCCCCAATTTCACAAACCCCTATATCCCTCACACTACAATTTTTCACACTCAACACACATATATATCCACACACATCATCGACTAACATATATCATTCCTTCACTCTCGCACACCACACACTCGCTCCAACCCCACCCCCTCACCATCTACACTTCATACTTTATATCCAGAAATCACCTATAATATAACAGCACAATAAATATATAGATATATATCACTCGACACAAAATTACGTATAAGATATACCCAACCTCATCCACAACCAACATCCACCCTTTCCCCCCTCTCCCCCCACCCCCATACCCCTAACGTGTGTGTACCTACCACCCCCATACCACATCCCCCTATCACCCTAACACCCCCATTATTCCTACTCGTCTCCCCCATCTTGCTGAGAGATACACTTGAACTCTCCCCTCTCACGCTCTCAGTACACCTAGTAGTCATCGTTAGTTTCATAATCTTAATCATAAGTATAACCACCCTCGCCCCCGCTCCATACTGACACCACACCGCCTCGCTCCCTACCGTCCACTCGCTCCTCCCAGCCCCCCCTCCCCGGATAGATCCTAACATGTAGATCATCAATCCTCCTTCCACAATATGAAAAATCATACTACGTCTAAAACTATTTAATATCACTGATGTCAGATACTAAACATTAGGTGTTCTTACGTGCGTAGTGCAGTTACAATATAACCTTGGTTATGGCTTCCTCGCAATAACTGTCTCTGAGGTTAGTGTTAAAGTATACTCGACACTAACCTTGTTTGAGAACAGCAACAAAGAATAACATGTAGAGATGAATCAACTAGCCAGTACCTAACTTGGAGGAAGATTAGTGGACTGTAATGTGTTAGAGATAAATGAATTGTACACACCATAAAAGGTTAATAGTCAGAACGCTTTGCTATAGTTATTCAATATGATCGTTGAAAGTTCCCTTTCATACAAGTTAACAATTTTCATTCTCAGAGTTAAAAAAATCTAAATGATATGCTCTAGTCAATGAAGAATAGATAATAACTATCATCAATTTTTAATTAAGAATAAGCCTATTAATGAGGCTGATTTCGGATCCTTTCGCCATGCAAAGTGTTAAACATTTTTGTAACAAGAAGTTCTGTTAAATTAGAGAATAGTAAGAGATATGATTGTTAAATGTCGAGATAATAAGTGAGACGAACTAGCATTATTCTATACATCCAAACCTTGAGGTTGCTATCAAAACAGTGGATCAACTCAAATGAAATCTACAAGCATTAGCTTAGATCATAAAGCATGCCTACGTGTGAGTTTAGTTGTCAGATTCCAAATAAGCCCAAACTGACCAGAACTGGAGTACATTTAATCTATCGCCATAGCAAAAAGACTGACCTTTATAATATAGTCTATTTAATCGCGCCCTTTTTATAGATTGTTCATAAACAACTTTACACCTATTATTTCCTTATATAAAAAATCTATATTGATAAACAGTATGATATTAAATTTTGTTCGGAGTTTAATTGAACCCTAAAAACACAAAATAATGACATATATACTTAACACTTTGGCATTATATATAATGACCTTTAAAACTACTCTACAACAATCATTACAAACTATAACATATTTCCAACTCATAAATAAAATACTCGAACCAATTATCCCAACCAGTTCGACAGTCATCAGAAAAAGTTGTGTAAAACCCACAACTAACAATAAAACTCACCTTCCTCACAACATCCACGACCAGTGCATTCACCAATTATAATCCCTGACCATACAATTCATGTAGATGTCATCAATATCTAACAATGTCTCTATAAAACACCATATATATATAAATTATTATTGTATAATCTTCGTCTTCACCCCACCCATACCCACAAATAAAACTATTACTGTAGTCAAATATATGGTAGAGATGTAACAACACATCCCACTATGTATGTTCTATATTACATTTGAATTGGCACATAATTGAGTAGACTCTAAAGATCGAACCGATGCTAACATAGTCAAGAGACCAATATGACCTCACTCAAACTGGTTTGTACGCCACACTATTTTTGTGTTCATAGAAATAATTATCTCTCTCTCTGTCGCTCCTCGCACGCGTCTTTATAGATATAAGGATCTCACGCTGTATAAAATTGATGAATGCTAAGACAAATCTCACTGTTCTGCGCTTATTTACAATAGTACAATTCTATAATATCTCCCCCTAAAACCTTAATAGATAACGCAGACGCGTCTCGCGCGCGCTCTTTTACATTATATATTAATATTTATTACTCCAGCTATCAATAATTATTTAAGTTATACCCCTATACAGACTCACACACCCCATCAAACTGTATAAATTCAGGTATACTGACAACATAAAACCCAAACTAAACAGACTAACAAAGAAATTGAACCAAGTGAATGTAATAGTAACCCTCATCACAAATTATTCTTACCTACCAGACCACTAGGTGCCATAAGAAACTCTTACACACAAAAAAACATCACTCCCAACTGTTGTAATTCCTACTAAGATTACCAACCTCTCACCACGTAACTAATAACTCAGACATCCCCCGCTTAAATAGCAGTCCTGTCAATAACTACATACTCCAAGACAACTGTGTCTTACGTAGAATCATCAAATCATATTCAAATATGACTCAAAGTAGCTTATCTTCTCGCTAATCACAACCACACCCCCACACACTCTCTCCGCCCTCCGCCATCCTGTTCTCACTGCTCTAACATACGCCGTCCTGTAATGTACTCAAATTTCTAACTCTCGAATTAACTTGCAAACAACTGTTAGACTAAAGTCGTACTCCATCGTATTTGTACACTCGTCTGAACAAATCTACTCACTTAATGTAACAACCCACTGATATACGTACCCACCCCTACAGATTCACACCACCCCCTCTCTGATAGATCAGTCTACCTGCGCACGCTCACTCTCTCATAGTCCTCTAGATCACCTGTCTCCCCGCTATCCATCCTCTCCCACAAGTCGCATCCAGTCATACAACTAGATAGATCATACTACCTCGCCCACTCTATGCAAATTAGAGAGAGTAAAAGTAGACAACTACACTCAACCTCTCCACCCAAACTCTGATGAATACTCCTAGAATTCCAGACCGCGCCTCGATATCTCCCCTACCCCCAGCCACACATTACTCCAGCTGCACCCTATACCAGCCTCCACGCACTCCGACGCACATCTCTCACACACCAATATCCAAATCCCCCCCCTCACGACAAATCTCTCCCCTTGGACACCTAAGAACAACGCCCCAAAGCGTCTTATCAAAGAAAATAAAACCACCGCTCTAGCCTATCTTCTCGCCCTCTCCGCCCCTCACTATACTCCCGCTCCCCACGAAATTTAGCCGTCCAACCCACACCCCACCCCCCCCCCCCCTCTCCCAAATGCTGTTCCCCTCCATCCTGCCTTACCTAAAATAGAGAAGCTCTCGTCTACCTTAAATTATCCTCTTTCTAGTGAGTCCGCTTATCCGACCCCTCCCCTCCTGCGATTGTGTGTGTGTGTGTGCATACGATTTGCCATACTGTGTTCTGACGAAGACTTACTATGCTGTTTATCATTAGTAACATACAATGCAGAATCGGAGTATACTTGAGAGAGAGAATGTTGAGATCGAGAGACAATCAAACCAGCGCTCCAATAGTGTGATATTGAGTTAATTTAGATACTGTCCGTACTACACGTGTGAACTGCTTGAATACGTGAATCCGCGCGCGCACCTCTCCCCCCTCTCTCTCCATGTCAATAAGAAGCTGTTTTCTATGCGTGTCTCCAACGATCTATTTTCACAATGTCCCAAGTAAGCAATTAAACAAGAATCATTGTCGTTTAATTTTAGATGCTAAGCCCTCTAAGTTTATGATTGTGAACTTGTTTATCCCAACATGGATATATGATTTGAATGTGTGTGCTTGTTTTAACTCACCCCATAGCTCAACTTATTTAATAGTCATAATTCAAGATGCATCACGCATCAAAAACGTCAACAAACTTCATTAGGCTCCTTGTAGCTTGATTTTAAAACCATAGAACTGTTTTGTACATATTTATCATTTTCATAGTTCTTAAAGGCTAGGAATGTGTTGCTTTAGATTTGACACCTACCTAGGCCTCGCTCCCTAGTAGGATTTCAAACCAAGAACCGGTGTTCTTAGTTTGAAAACCCACCCCGTTGCTAGCGTAGTGGGAAATCACATCAACACCTTCTTCCTAATATGGCTAAGGATCGGTGTCTTAGTTTGAACCCTCACCTAGACCTTTCTTCCAAGTGAGATATCACAACACACCAAATCCCTAGAAGTAAGATGTCTTAGTTTTGACCCCCACCATCGGCGTTAGCGGTAGTGGGATATCACGACACATCTTATACTAGACTCCTTATGATCAAATGTATGCTTCCATTGGCATAATTATCAATATCTCGTGCATTTTTCTGCTTTATACTTCATTCTGCCTTCTTTGGCATTTTATCTTTCGCAAATCCCTTTGCTTTTAAAGAATCAAGTTAGCAAATTTTGAAGCTATTATGATAACACATCGATTGGGACTTAGTTGAACAGTCCGTATCGATTTAGGTGGGAATTAGAAACTTATGGGAGAGGACAAAGATAAACTAGTTATTCATATAAGTTTTTGAGACGAATCTTGCTTAAAACATAAAACTTATATTAAACTCTATCATTTCTTGTTCTTGTACCTTTTTGTAAAATTCAAATGCAATGACTCGCTCGTGAAAGCTCGGCTGGAAGGAAACTAGTAGGGATCATACGGCCCGATCGCCCGATCGAGTCAAAAATTATTCTCATTCTACCCAAAAGAAAAGTCAAAACTGTGACAAAACACTTATTTTATTTTTGAAAATTTTTTAAATTTTTTCATTTTTTTTTTTTTTTTTTTTTGGTATTTTTGCAAAAATTTTGGTGAAAATACGGGATTACGTGGTAACAATGCTGCAGGCAACAATCAAATCGAAGATACCCCCCCAAACTAGTACTAAACATCGTCCTCGATGTTTTGAAGGGTACTACGTTATCCTAAGGCCGTTTATGAAGTATGCCAAATGATAAAACGTTAGTCGATTAGATTAGGATATCGGGATTCCCAAAATGAAGCTGAGGATTTGAAGCTCGAGTGATCGAATAGACAAAACCGAGAACACGAGAGCCTTCACAATCCGGGCAATCCTGGACAATAAACAACAACAACACGAAACACGGGTGATAGAAAAGACAAGCTATCTCACACAACAAACAACACTTATTCATACAATTACAACTACGGATAAGCATGGGTTGCCTCCCACGAAGCGCTTGTTTAAGGTCGCTATGCTTGACCCGTCACCTGAATTTATTGGACATTAGGGAATGTTTGGAGATCCGGGACTACCAATTGTGGTACGTCCCCTCCAAAGTAGTGCTTAACACGATGACCATTCACTTTGAAATTCGGCCCGTTGGCTTGAGATAGCTCAACAGTGCCGTAAGGAAAGACTTGAGTGATGGTGAATGGTCCACTCCAACGGGATTTTAGTTTGCCCGAGAAAATCTTCAATCTTGAATTAAAGAGGAGGACTCGATCACCGACGTTGAAAACGCGATTTTTGATCTTGGAGTCATGGATTCTCTTTGTTTTTTCCTTATAGATCAATGAGTTCTCATAGGCATGATCACGAAGTTCGTTAAGTTCATTGAGTTGAACTTTCCGGTGATCACCCGCAGTAGAAAGATCAAAGTTTGCTTGTTTCAAGGCCCAATAGGCTTTGTGCTCAAGCTCGATCGGAAGATGGCATGCCTTTCCATACACAAGCTTGTAAGGAGTACACCCGATGGGCGTTTTGTAAGCTGTGCGGAAGGCCCATAGTGCATCATCTAGTTTGTCCGACCAGGAAGCACGGTTTTCACCTATGGTCCTTTCAAGGATACGTTTCAAACCACGATTTGACACCTCGACTTGCCCACTTGTTTGTGGATGATACGCGGTGGAGAGACGGTGAGTGACTCCATATTTCTGCATGACCTTTGCAAATTGGTCATTGCAGAAATGAGTTCCGCGATCACTTATGATAGCTCGAGGGGCACCAAATCTGGCAAAGAGAGATTTTAGGAATTTGCAAACGACTCTGGCATCATTGGTGGGGAGCGCTTTCGCTTCAACCCATTTTGATAAGTAGTCAACGGCCACGAGAATATATTTGTTCCCTCGTGAAGACGGGAACGGGCCCATAAAGTCAATGCCCCAAACGTCAAAGATTTCATAAACTTGGATGGAGTTTTGAGGCATCTCATCCCGTTGCGAAGTTTTTCCTTGTCGTTGGCACGAGTCACAGTTTTTGACAAACTCGTGGGCATCCTTGTAAATGGTGGGCCAAAAGAAGCCGGAATCAAAGATCTTTTTGGCGGTTAGGTTTGCACCATGATGTCCCCCGGTGGGTCCATTGTGGCAAGCCTCGAGAATGTCGAGAGCTTCCTTGCCGTGCACACATCGCCTGATCACTTGATCCGCACAAATTTTAAACAAGAAGGGGTCATCCCAAAAATAATGTTTCACGTCCTTGAAGAACTTATTTTTCTGTTGGGTTGACATGCCCTTCACAACGAAGTTACCCGCGTGGTAATTTTCAAAGTCGGCAAACCACGGGGTACTAGAATCACCACGAAAAGTCACCATACTTAACGTCTCGAGAGGAAATGTTTCATTAATCTCTTTAGGGTCGAGAAGTTTTTAGGTAGAAGATTTGAATTCAAAATATTTATTTTGAATAAAACATTTCTTTTAAATGTAAAAAATATTTTGTAAAGTTATAAAAATGTTTGTGGTATTTTTATAAAAAAATATGAGGTTGAATAAAAATTTCTTTGATCATAAAATACATTAAGCATTTATTTATTCATACCTTTAAGTAAGTTCATGATAAGATAAGACCGGAATTTTTCGAATGCATACACCACGGCTAACATTTCCTTTTCCGTCGTGGTGTAATTAGATTCAGCCTCGGTCATTGTCTTGCTAGCATAATGGATAGGCCGAAGTGTTTTTCATGACGTTGCCCCAAACTGCCCTATGGCGTTGAATCACTGCATCGCACATAAGTTCGAATGGTAGAATCCATTTGGGGCAATCAAGATCGGAGCTTCGTAAGTTTATTTCTTTAACGTTGGAAAGCTTGGAGATGCATTCATTAGAGAAAGAAGAATGGAGTAAATTCATCTCGAGAAGATGAGTCATTGGGGTCCGTGATCTTTTGGAAAAAATCTTTTATGAATCTCCGTAAAAACCGGCATGACCAAGAAAACTCCTAACTCCTTTGACAGTGGTGGGATGAGGTAATTTGGCAATGACATCTATTTTGGCTTTGTCAACCTCAATCCCATTTTTAGAAATTTTATGGCCGAGGACAATGCCCTCTTTGACCATAAAATGGCTTTTCTCCCAGTTAAGACACAAATTGGTGTCTTCACATCTTTGCAACATTTTCTCAAGACGGGAGAGGCAATTTTCAAAGGAATTCGCCAAAAGACCGAGAAGTCATCCAATAAGACTTCCATTGTCCTTTTCACATGTCGAGAAAAGATTGGCCAACATACACCTTTGGAACGTGCCCACGTGCATTGCATAAGCCGAAAGGCATGCGACGGTAGGCAAACGTTCCGTAGGGACAAGTAAATGTGGTCTTTTCTTGATCACGAGGGTCAATGGGAATTTGGAAATACCCGGAGAATCCATCAAGGAAACAATAGTACTCGTTTCCCGCTAATCTCTCGAGCATTTGATCCATAAACGGGAGGTGGAAAGTGGTCTTTACGGGTGGCTTCATTTAACTTGCGGTAGTCAATGCCACCTCCACCCGTATAACAAATACGAGTTTGGATCACTCAATTTTCTTCATTTTGAACAACGGTAAATCCACCCTTTTTGGGCACACAATGTATCGGGCTGACCCATGGACTATCAGAGATTGGGTAAATCAATCCTGCGTCAAGAAGTTTTTCAACTTCATTCTTGATGACATCGTGGATTTTTGGATTAACCCTTCTCTGATGCTGAACTGCAGTTTATAGTCCCTCTTCCATTAGAATTTTATGGGTACAAAATTCCGGGTTAATACCCTGAATGTTCGGATAATTTCCAAGAAATGGCTCGCTTGTGGGACTTAAGAACCTTGATCAGAACGGCTTTCTCCCCCAAACTTAATTCTTTAGCAATGATGACTGGTAACTTGTTGTCATCTTCCAAGACAAAAATTGGTTCGTTGATAGCGTACACTTATATAGCAACCCTAATGCAGATTCTAACCGAATGCCCTTGACCAAGGCAAAAGGTCAAATTCTACAAAAGGGTAAAATACACAAGAAAGAATCAATTTTAAAAAGATTCCGGAAGAGATATTCCCGGGTCGTATGTCCCAACGAGGCTGCAATTGAAAGTAATCCTGGTTTGATGAGAAATTGAATGATGAAGAATATATGATGGAAACACTGATATAATTATAACTAATTAAATAAAACTTAATTTAATCTACGGGAAAACAAGATTAGTTATAGGGAAATCCTAAAATTAAATCTATACTAAAATACGGGGAACAGAAATAGTTATTGGGAAACCCTAATATTAAAAATTAAGAAAATAAATGCTAAATTAAATTAAAAATCAAAATTAAATTCTAATTAACTTAATTTGAAAAATAAAGAAAACTAGAACTAAAACGGAGGTCGTTTGAATGCAAAACGAAAAGAAACGGTAAAACGCACCGGATAAAACGGGTCTAAGACTGAAATTTAAGAAAAATTAAGCCTATACTAAATTTTATATTTTTCCTAGACACTAAATGACAAAAGAAAATTTTATAAAAAAGAAAAATATTTTTTTATTAATTTTTGGATTTTTTATGAATTTATAAAGATTAATAACTAATTAAAACTAAGAAAATAGAAAAAGACAAAAAATAAAAGTTATAAAAATTCTGAAAAAATAAAATTAAATAAAGAAAAAGTTAACAATTCTAAAAATATAAAAATGCCCAAAAGTTACTGAATAAATTAAAAGTAATTAAACTAATTAATTTTAAACCTAATTTAATTAATTAAATTAAATAAAACTAACTAAAGTTAACTATAGGGACTAACAGTGAAAAGGAGATAAGGACTAACGGGGAAACAACAGACTAACAAGGGGGACTAACAAAGGTAACTAAAAAACTAGAATTTACATAAATGGTCCCTGAAGTGGACCCCGATTACAAATCAAGTCCAAACAGCTTATTATCAAAAAGCTATAAAAGCAAAGTTGTTAAGGGGCTCAAGGGGAGTCTTTTTTGTAAAAGCACTTATGCTTTTTACTCACTAAATAAGCTAGAAAAGTGAGCTTTTTGGACTGCAGAAGCTTAATAAGCTTATGAGCTTATTTTTCTTTCTTATTGGGGTTTAAGCTAACAAAATAAGCTAAAATCTATGGGGGACAGTTAATAAGGAGAGGGGAGTCCTAAATATAAGCTAAGGAAATCTAATAAGCCCTAAAATAAGCTGGGGATTACTTAAGCTATATTAACAGTTTTAAAAGAAAACAGAAAAAGGCCTACTTTAAGCCTATAATAAGCTAACTAAATAAGGGAGATAAGCTATAAGATTTTGGGGACTTAAAGGGCTTCTATTAAGCTATATTAAAAAGCAATAAAATCCTAGAGCTTAGTTATGAAATAAGCTAGAAAAGTGGGGTGAATTTAGGTGCTCAGCACCAGGGGAGGCTAGGCAGTGAGCTTAAGGGCTTATTTTGGCTTATGCAATAAGCACTTAAGAGCTTTTTGGCCAAAACAAAATCCAAACAGATAAACAATGGTGGCATATGAGCTTATTTCCAAAGTTTGGGGGCTTAAGGCCTAATTAAAACTGCTGATAATTAAGCTCTAAGTTCAAGGTTTTTAAAAGAAAATGCATACCACCCTTTGACTCCTACTTGGTCAAATCAAAGGGACAGAACAAGGGGTTTTGAAAAGAGCTAGAAACAACACCAAATAGCACAAAAACAATGTGCTTAAGCTGCATAAGCAGCTTGAGCACTTAAGCTCAATTTGGCTTATTCAAATTTTGACAGAATACAAAAGGGGCTCAAAAACGGATTTTGACACTAAAAGTTGTGATTTAAACTGCCTAATAAACCCCACACACTCAGCCAAAGTTGGCTGAGTGTTTGTGACCCATACCAAACCAAATTTGACCCATTTTGGGGTTAAACCAAACACCCCCTTAATATATGAAAATCGATTTTTTTAGCTTGGTTAAAAGAAACAAAGGCTAGAACAGTGAAATTAAGTTGGGCTTAACAACTTTTACACATGGTTGTGTAAGATTAAACAGGTTCAAAGGCTTTAATTTATACTTTGAATTTTTAACAAATGCAATATTTCAAAAAAACTCTTAACTTTTATTAATGCTGAAAATATTACAACATAAGCTTTAAATAAACTGAATACAATAATCTTAAAGCAAACTTAATTAAATTTTACACTAAAAAAGTAAAAACAGGGATGATGTTTGATCGGCTTGTTCTCATCTCTTTTATAGAGGCTCAAAGCCTTTCTTTGGTCTTGGGATGTGCTTGCTGTGAGTGTAGAAACTCTTCAAAGCAATCCTAGCCTTTCATTGGCCTTACACATTTCTCAGCCATTGATGGGGTCTTCGGGTTGAGTGATTTCCAAGTGGGCATGGTTATAGGGGCAGGGTAAGTGGGGAAAGGGTATGGGTGAGCTGGTGGTGGTACTTGGGATAGTGGTTTGGCCTAGAAACCATGGGAGAGGCTGTATTGGGTTTTGGCGGGTGATGGTTTGAGTATAGTTATGGTTGCAGGATTTTAAAAGAAAAGAATGGGGAAGAGGCAAGAGTGCCCCCCCATCTTTCTTTCTCTTTTCATTTTATTTAAGCCCCAAATTCAGTTATAAAAGAGGTTTGGAAAGTGACCAATATGGTCCCTGCCGTTTTTTAACAAAAGAAATAAAAGGAGGTTAGGGTAATTGCAATAATGGTCCCTCTAGTTTATAACTAAAAGAAATAAAAAGAAGTTTGAAAAATTGCAAAAACAGTCCCTGCGTTTTATAACTAAAAGGGTAAAAAGGATTTTTGGAAAATTGCAATTTCAGCCCTTGTGTTTTATTTTTCTATTTTTTTCTTTTTAAAACAACTTTCAAACTTGGCATTTTTGGCCCTTTTCTTTATTTTTTTCATTTTTAATTATAAAACAAGGTTTTTAAAATTTACATTTTTGGTCCTTGAGTTTTATAAAAA
>BQNB010085240.1:17793-28525 GCA_026074375.1 Tanacetum coccineum | reverse complement strand
GTCGTAAGAGACACAAATGGCAAGTTTTTAAATCTTTTGTTCGAGTTGGGAACCAATAAGTTCACCGGAAGTTATTATGATAATACCTCAATTGAGAATATTATATTTTGGTATTTTTACCAATTTGTGAATTTTATTTCTTTTTATGGAAAATGTTTTTATATTTTTGGTTTTTCTTTTCATTTCTTTTTTTGACTTAGATGATAATTATACTAATAAAAGAAACTGAAAAATATTTTTGTACTTTTTATGTTTTTATAAAGAAAATATTCACAGATTTAAACACACATTGTCAAACGTAACGATATTCTTTTTCACAGCCTCCCCGGCAGCGGCGCCAAAATTTGACTCGCGAAAACTTACCCCTTTTTATATACTATTAAATATAAACATATATAAATATACAACAAGGATCAGGATTCACAAGATCAATGAAACCGGAAGCAGTATAGAGTGTTCCCGGGTCGTTATGTCCCAACGAGGCTTGAACAAAAAAATCGAATTACGGATTGATGATTGATGATTGAATGACAAAGATTTGGATATGATTGGGCACTAAACCTAATAGGGAAATGCACTCAAAAATAAGCAAGGAAAATAAGCTAGAACAAGCATAAAAGCTAGAAATGGTAAAAACACTTTGAAATTTTTACACTAAGACATCAATAAGCTCAAATAATCTTAAGACAAAATAAAAATAAGCTAGACTAACTCTAAATAAGCAACTTCAAGCTAAATTAAACAAGATAAACACAACAATACTAACAACAGTACTAACAGTATTAACTACCAGTACTAACTTGGAGTTAGTACTGCTAGCTTTAAGTTAGTACTGTTAGCTTAAGGTTAGTACTGCTAGGCTAACAAAACACAAAGAGACAATAAATAAGCAAATAAGCTAAAACAGAAGTTCCACTAACCTTAATAAGCACTTAGTAATAGGAATAAACACAAATAAACTAAAACGACATGAACTAAAAAAGCTATAAAACTGATACATTATTGAAAATACTTTGAAAAGAAAAATAAACTTAAATAAGCTTACTAAGCTTACTCCTAAAAACAGTAAAGGAAAATGGTTTAATCTACTCTAAAAAGCTAAGGAAATTTTAAACAAGCTGAAATAATAAGCTGGTAAGCTAAAATGAACTACCAGTACTAACATATTAACTAACCAATATCCCTAAAACCTTGAGTTAGTACTCTATCTTTAGTTAGTACTGCTAGTGAATAAAAACAAAAGATGATGCTAGCAGGTACGGACTAAAGAGTTAGTACTGTTAGTTCAAAATACCCCTTAAAGTTTTCACAAATCATTTTTCTTTTATTATTAAGCTGATTTGATCCTTAATTATTAAAAACAGATTGTTGAATAACAAAATGGAATACTTATAAACAGGTTTTAGTCAATAATAAGCACTAATAAGCATGTTTTACATAAATAAAAAACAAGAAAGAGAAACTTATAACACCCTTTCCAAAACCGGTGCAAACAATGAATCTACACGCTCTACATCATAAAACAAGCTAGTCAGTCCATAACACATCTAGAACGAGCTTATCATCCATAACATAAGCTGTTGTTAATATTTTGAGAGTAGGATATTTGTGGGATTTTCTCTTAACTACTTAACTTTTTTATTTTTACTTATTAAAACATGCTTATAATAATCTGTGGTCAAAGCTTATTGAACGACAAAACAATATGCATAAGAAACGTAACACTGGTAATGAATTGACTTAAAAACTAAATTTGCATAAAACTGAAAGAGATACAAGATGAAAAGTAAAAAGCTGTAAATGACTGAAAATAAGCTAAGTTAAAAACTGAAATTAATTAAAAACTAAAAACTAGATTAGATGCCTCAAAGGCTTACAAAAAGCTCTATTTATAGCCGAAGTCTTGGACTTGCAGCTTGTGCTTCTTTGGAGAGATAAAAACAAAGTGTGCTTGTTGTGTGAGGTAAGTCCTAAAGGAAATCCAGGCCCATTCAAATTCATTTTGTGCTTCTTTGGGAGGCAACTCAAGCCATCGAAATGCTTTGGGAATGGAGAGGGATTGCCAACATGGCATTTATACAACTGGGATGGGTTAGTAGGGTGGATGAAATGATTTTGGCTAGGGTGTCAAGTGGTTTTGCAGGGGAGGAGGTATGGGAGGACATCCAAGTTGTACCTGTTTGTGGGCGGGAAAGAAGACTTTTTGGGTAGTAACAGTTTTGCGCCCACAAGTCTATATAACTTAATGTAATCTCTACCCGGTTTTGCAATTCTATACCCTCAACTTGGGAAAATCTTTTTGTCCAGACTTGAGGTATTGGCAGTTTTAGCCCTCAGTTGTATTTCTTCATTTGGCTTGACTTTTGACTTTGCCCTTTCCACCCTGTGCTTGGATTTGTTTGCTTTTTGGCTTTCTTTTTGTTCCTTTTGGTTTAATATCCGTTTCCTGCACAATACAAATGCAAACATACAAATACAATGTATTTTTGGTACGTTTTTAGTCGTTTAAGATCGTTTAGAATGGAAAATGGTATGTGTAATTAAGCACATACCAATGTCCATCTTTATAGGTCTATGATTGGATGTCTCATATATTTAACTGCTTCAAGACCAGACATAATGTTTGCTGTTTGTCTATGAGCAAGGTTTCAAGTCACTCCAAAGGTTTCTCACATACATGCTTAAAGATCTTTAGTACCTCACCATCAACCAAAATTGGTTTATGGTATCCTAAGGATTCTCCTTTTCATTTAGAAGCTTTTTCAGACAGTGACTATGCTGGGGACAATCATGATAGACGTTCTAACCTTCAAGAGAGTCAATAGCTTGAAGAAGTACTAGGTCTCTTGCAATGCAAGAACAAACAATTGTGGCTATATCATCTACAGAGGCAGAATATGTAGCAGCTGCAAGTTGTTGGCTCAGAACTTTGATGCAAAATCAACGCTAGATTATGGATTTAACTTCATGAACACTAAAATCCATATAGACAATGAGAGTACCATATGCATTTGAAAAAGAATCCTGTTTTCCACTAAAAAACTAAGCATATTCAGATTCGACATCACTTTATTCGAGATTGTTATGAACAAAGGCTCATTAATGTGGTCAAGGTACATACGGATCTCTAGATTGTTCGCAGATTTACTCACCAAAGGCTTTGACTTGGCACGATTTAACTTTTTGGTGGTAACTATTGGTATGATGAACCCATAGCTATGTTTGAGGGGAGGACTACATGTAAAGTACTGGTATACAAGTAAAGTACTGTTCTGGTTATGATGAATCTTTGGCAGCATTATGGTTATGCTTAAGGGGAGGATATGATTGATTGTTCAAAGTTTTGATGATTTGAAGAGATATTTTGCTAAAGTTCAGGGTTGTGATTGACAAATTTGAGTTGAAAAGCTTTTTAGGTTGAAAGTACTGCTTAGCCAAAGTACTGCTCGTCTTAGAAAGTACTGCTTAGACAACTAAGTACTGTTCTAACGTTCGGTCAACGGTCAAACGCGCGTTTTTGAGATAAAGACGTATTTACAACGGTAACTTTCTTTGTTACCCATCGCAACCTATAAATGCTCAACTGAATTGCATTTTTCTCTCACTTCATTTCTTTTTATTCACAAATTTTGTAAATCCAACCTCCGACGCACATCCAATTCATATCAAATGGCCAATATTCGCACTTGTAACAAGCATAATATGATTGCTTGTGTGGAGAAGACTGCGCACAATGCTGATTTTTATCAAATCATTGATTATCTCACTGGATGTTCAATTAACTACTCTTTGTTAGTTGATCCTGATCTCATTGGTCCGTGGCTTCAACAATTTTGGGCTACAGCTTCACTAAGAGTAATCAATGAGGTGCCTCACATTCGTGCAATGGTAGCTGGAAAAAGGGTTTTGATTTCCGAGGAAACCATTAGGGCTGATCTACTATTCGACGATGCTGATGTATTGATTTTTCCAAAGCAAGTTATATGTGGGATCGGCTCAGAAGACATAGGCTACGAGGTATTTATGGCACAACTTACTTTTTCTAACCTTTGTTACCCTCAGTGGAAGTATTTAGTTCATGTTTTACTTCACTGTCTAATCCTAAGATACATCATGGAATAATTTTGGGGGGGGGGGAAACTAACACAGCCTCAGCCCTGGTAGGATTAGCAACCAACCAAAAGTTCAACTTTTCTTTGATGATAATGAATGGGATGCTAGGACATATTTCAAATGGTAAACCTTTTCTCATGTATCCTAGATTCATTCAACTGTTTTTGAACAAGCAATTAGAGGGAGTAACCAGACCTCAAAATTTTATACCATCAGTTACTCTTCCCTCTAAGGTCTTTACCTTTATGAGAAAGCATAGTCCTAAGTTCTCATGTCGGATTACACCTTTGACTCCACCTATGTTAGAGATCGTAACAGCATTAGCAGCAGAGGAAGCACATAGTACTAGTCCTCATTCTAGGGCTGCAAGTTCTCCAAGGGATGCTCAAGGTACCCCTGATCAAAGTGCTGCTCAAGCTAGTATTTCACAAGGTACTGCTGAAGTTCAAGGTACTGATAACTCCCAAGGGACTGCTGAAGTACAAGGTACTGCTGACTTCCAAGGTACGGCTGAAACTCAAGGTGCTGCTAATATTCCAAAATCTCCCAATGATTATACTCCCACAGATGCGTCTCAAACATCTGGAGGAGATGAGGGACTTTTGGATATATATGCTTTAAACAGGGAAGTTAGGAGACTCAAGAAGCAAACCCTTTCTCAAGCCAAACAGATTCGCAAGCTCAAGGCCAAACTCAAGAAACTGTCAAAAGTGGTAGAGCCAGTGGTCAAACATCACGCTTTTTGGGTAGAAAGTCAGAACCTTAAGAAGCAAAAGAGACGAAGAAAGAAGCAAAGGAAGAAGGTGTCTTCAGTCAAACTGGGGAGGAATAATGATGAAGGTAATTTGTCTGAAGAGCATCATGATCAAGATGATGAGTTTTTTGATGCACTGCTAACTCCGGCTTGAAAGAAAAAGTGATGAAACAGAAGAAAAAAAATTTGGTGTGTGGTGTTATAAAAAAATATATATTAAATAATAAAAATAACAATTAGAATGAAAGAAGTGATGAAACAAACAGGTCAATTGAAGAAGAAAAGGATGCCTTCTGATGTAAAAAGGGGATACTGAATAGTTGGATTTGGAAAGTTTCAAATGAACTGCTAGACAAAAGTCCTGTTTACTCCAAGGACTTTAAATTTTGAAGATGAAGCAGGTCCTTCAAGTCCAATTCATCAAACTCAAGAAGAAGAGCCTAAAGAATATTTCAAAGATGATGAAATTCTTACTAGATATCAATCTTAATATACCAGAGGCCTTAAGCATTTCCTTCCATGCAATCTCACCCTCAACACCGAATCAAAGTACTATCCAAAAGAAAAAGCAAAGGGATATTTGTTGAAGAACCAAAAGAAAGAAGTTAACTCTTCAACAAACAGAGCTTGGAGACAACAAATGATGATGGATTTGCTAAAAAGATTCTAAGGCAGAATGGGATGCAGAAAGAAAGAAAAAGGTTGGAAGCTGTGAAGAAACCAAAGACTATACTGAAGAAACCTACATCTCTTGTACAAGAAAGGAATCAAATGATGAGTTTCTTAAAGGGTCAAGGATACAAGAACTTGCAAAAATTAAAGTATCCACAAATGAAGGAACTGTATGACAAAGTTCAAGAATCCATCAAAGATTCATTCAAGGAGTTTATTCCAATGGACTCAGAAAAGGAAAAGCAGATGTTACAAGAGAGAGATGCAAAGAGACTCTTAAGGAAGAGAAAAGTTACAGTCACAGAAGAACAGCCATCAAAGAAGCTTAAATTGAGGACAGAGACTATTGATGAGCTCAGAAACTATCTTAGGATTGTAGACTTTGAGAAGAGTGCACAAGATAGAGAGTCACTAGAAGCAATCTCGATGATTACAGACTTCAAGGTCATTGACTCACCCGATGGAGAGTATCTCATGATTTATAGAGCGAATACTCATTTCAGAGCTTTCGACACTTTATGGGAGATACTGCACATTTTGGATAGACAGGATCTACATCATCTATATCTGGTTGTACAAGATTATTATAAGCATAAGAAAATTTTCCCCCCACCCAACCGGGTTAGGATTGATACTTTTGGGTGACCTTACAACTATTTGGGAGACGTCTGCAACAAGCAATGATGACTTCTGGAAGAATCAAGAAGATTGGGAGATTGTAAGATGGAGACTTAATGAATCTTCGAGAGTGCATACATTGGAGTTAGAGGTGGTACAGTATGATACATATGTTGGTAGAACAAAGGTATCCACTTACAAGAGAGCTTATGCAAAGAATGTTAGAGCATAAGTTAGAAGTTCAAAAGGAAACAGAGAATGCTTTGAATGTAATAAGATTTGTGATGAAGCAAAAGGAGGATTTGGAAAGAGAAGAAGAATGATTCTGGTATGGTATCTAATTTATCAAATATGTTTTTAATAAAATTAACTTATGTTTTTGATAAATGAGAAAGATAAGTACTAGAAGTACTTTGTTGGAAAGTACTGTCAGCTTAATTGATTTTTGATAAAAGAGTAAAACAAAATGATTTGGTGAATAAATAGTTTTAAATGTGCAAAAAGGTTTAAGGCACAAATGATTGAAGGAAAATAAAACTGTTTTAAGGGATTGAGTGTTGGTTAACCACCACACAGCAAATGGTAATCAATTCACCATGTCTAGCAGACATAAGAATTGACTAGTCCAAATCAAACAGTTTTGGTAAAGACATCTCAAATCTGTTGATGGTTGACAATTTACCAAAAATTGTATGGTGCTCAATACACCATGGTATTGCACTGAAGTATTGACTACTCCAGAGCAAACGGCTTTTGGTAAAGAGAACTCAAATCCGTTGATAGCTTTAATAGTTTGCTCAAAACTATATGGTTCTCAACTCACCAATGTTTAAATTACTGAGAGTTGACTAGTCCTGAGCAAACGGCTACAGGTAAAGACATGACAAATCCGTTCTTGGTTGTGATAGTTTACCAGAAACTATTCAGGTTTTCAACTCACCTAGGATTCACGTTCTGAGTAGTTGAAATGGTTTCAGTCCTCCATGGAGCTTACCTTTTCTAGGTACCAATGGACTGACTAGCCCAAGAGTGGATGGCTACTTGGTAAAGGCTCATAAAATCCATTTATGTTTCTGTGGTGGCCAGTTGCTGTTGAAGATTTGATTCAAGATGAGTGATTGTTGCTGACAAAGATTTAAAGATCACAAATATTCAAGACATATCTTTACATTAAAAAGTGAAAGTGTTATCAAGACTTCAAAAATATGTAAAGGTGAAGGCTAAACAAGAAAAAGGTATGTTTGAATATTCAACTGATCTGAATACTAATCAAGATGAAGATACAAGCTGTGCATGGAAGAAGATTTCAGTAAGAAGTTTTAAACTGAAGAAAACTTGAAGTTAAGCAAGTTAACATCAAGTTAGGGGAGGATTGTTAGGAAATATTGTAAAGTACTGCTGGCAGATAACAAAGTACTGTTAGTGATATTAAAGTACTGTTCGTTATGTTAAAGTACTGTTAGTTATAGAAAAGTACTGTTAGCAATATCAAAGTACTGCTTATAACAAGTTTTAGAGTTTTAGAAGGATTGTACTATGAGAAGATAAGCATGGCAGGTTGTAAGCCCAATAGGGTTAATCCTTGATGTCTATAAAAGGACCCCTTGGAAGGCATAGTTAGGTACGAGAACAAGTACGAGTCTTAGAAAAAGTGTTAGCGATTAGTATTATTAGTGTTTAGGAATCTGCAAAGTTAGGCAGGTTCAAGGTGTGATAATAAAAGTAATCTTTTGATTATTGTTGTGTGTTCTTCTTAATATTATCAATTAGATTCCGCATAGTTGATAGTATTTAGTGTCAGCGTTTCATAGTTATTATCTTGGATTTATTCAAGGTAGTAATATCCTTTACAAGTTAAAGGTTCAACATATTAGAGTACATCGATCCTACAGTATGCAATTTTTTTTGGTTTTCTTAAAGACAAGGGCATAAGCAGGCCTAGAAATAAGCTAACACATAAGCTTCAAAATAAAAAAAAGTTAAAATAGATAGAGTCCACCTACAAATGAGCTTAAGCTCAAGGATTCAAAAGCTAAAAAAATCTTTTGACAAGCTGAAATTTGAAAATGAAAAATTGCTTTTAACTTAGGAAAATTACTTGACAAAATTTTTGACAGTTTTAGACTAAATCAAAAGGAAACCAAAGGGTACTTATCCTACTGCATTAGTACTCTAAAAAGACACTAAAAACAACTTTTAAAAACTTGCTTTGAGAGCTAAATCTAATAAGCACTCTAGAAACTGTTTTAATCCAACAGCTTTCAAAACCTTTTTGAAAAACTTTAAAACAATGGTAAAGACTTAAAAACTTGGTAAATAGATTAATACAACTTAAATGATGCTTGTGAAAGTAATCAAAGTGACCCAATGATTTTATACCAATTCTGACCCGTTTTGACCTACTAACCCAAACACCCCTTTAAGGTATCAAAAACCAATTTTAAAATAGATTGACCAAAATTTAAGCAAATATTTTCAAAGACAGATAGCAAGTAAGTAAAGATAAGCAAAAAGCAATAATCAAAACACAAGAATAAGCATTGAAATAAGCAAATGAATATAAGCAGTTTCAAAGTTTCTTAGGACAGTTTTCAAGTAAACTTAGATAAAAGACATATAAGCAAAAAAGGAAAACACATAAGCATAAAATGGCACAAATAAGCAAGAAAAAAGCATAAATAAGCAAATAATAAGCTATGCTATAGTAACTTAAGCAAAAAATGAAAATTAGAAAACTTACAAGGGTCCTTACCTTTTTGCAATGAAATAAGCCCTCAAAGCTTAAAAACCAAACATAATGCTTCCCTTGAAGCCCTAAACCCATGGCCATTGGTATGTGCTTAATTACACATACCGTTTTCCATTAAAATCGGACTTAAATGACCAAAAACGTATCAAAAATACATTGTATTTGTATGTTTTCATTTATATTGTGCAGGAAATGGATATCCGACAAAAGTACAAAAAAGGAAGCAAAAACGGACAAAATCGAGCACGGAATAGAAAAGCGTGAAAAGACAAAGTCAAATCGAAGCCAAAGTCAACAAAAGTCAAAGTCAACCCCGACAAAGTCAACAGTTAAAACCGAAGCCGATACCAAAGAATACTTAATGGACCCACCCGAACCCATCTAATGGGCCGGGTAAGCCCATTAGTATATATTATGAAAACTATAAAGCCAACTTCAAATGAAAAGCCTAAGTACCTTATTAAACCTTTCCCGGCCCAACAATGAGCCCAAACCACCTAACGGGCGTTAAAACCCAAAACCCTTTAACCATAACTTCGTTAGTCACTTTGCAAAACCCCATATAACTTTGAGGGGCTGTTCCTGCCTAACCCTCAAAGTTATTAACTTTGAGGGGCTATTCCTGCCTAAACCCAAAACCTTCTCCCCTGCACCCAGATATAAACAAACAGACACACTCACTTCCCTCCAAAAGCCATTAAAACACTATTCACTGTCTTTTTTGGCTTATAACCTGCCATAACCATCCAAAACCATCACCACCACTATCCCCACACACCCACATAGACTTGACAGCTTGGCAATCCTCCAAGCCCCTATTGGCCAATAATATCAACGGGTATGATGAATTTGTTTGGGCTCCAAAAAAGATCTATGGCCAAGATTAATTGAAGATTTCCCCTCACAAAAGAAGCACAAGAAACACAGCAGCTATTGAAGATAGAAACCCTAGATAACTTAGTATAAATATCATGTAATAGTGTAGTTTTTGAGGAGTCGAATTTTTAAGTTTTAACAAGGCAAAATCTTGTAAAACCAAATTTGTACCATTTAATTTCTTTTCAATTTAATTTACAAGTCATTTTAATTAATTGTCATTTAGTTTCTTGTCATTTAATTTCTTGTAAATTTTCTGTTTTATCTAAATATCTTGTAATTTACTATTTGCTTTTTAAATACTGTTTGTTAAAGCTTATTTATAAGCTTCTAAGTCTTTAAAAGTCTTTGTATTACTTTGTTTCAAAATTCTGTTAAGGAAAACCTGATTTTCAAGACTTAAGGGAGTGTTTGGGTTAGCAAGTCAAATGGGTTAAAAGTGCTTAAAAGGCATTTAGGTCAGTTTGGTTTGCTTGCATAAGCATCCTTGAGTGTGTTTTAATCTGATTTTTATAAGCCTCTAAGTCTAAAAAGTATTTTTAAAGCTTTTCTAAAAACTATTTGAAACTGTTAGTGACAAACAGTTTCATTAGATGCTTTTCGGATTAGTTCTTTTTAAACTCTTTTGAAACCTATTTTGAGTTCTTTTCATAGTTTCAAAATTAAGTAGTTGAGTTCCCTTTGGTTTTCTTTGCATCTTTTCCAATCTGTCAAAATTTGTGTAGTGTTTACTTTTGTGTCAAAATTGCTATTTTTCAACCCCTGTTATCAAATGGTTTTATTTGTGTTTAGTCCCTAAATTTTTGCATACAAGCTCATCTCAAGCTATTTTCAATCTGTTTTAACTCTTTGCCAGCTTATTTATAAGCTGGCTTTTAACCCTTTTTCTTTGTTAAATTTCCCCTGGTGCAAACAACAGAATTAATGGCCCTTTTTCTTGGCTTATTTGT